>JAJPUD010000883.1:127295-171138 GCA_023553655.1 Myrmecobius fasciatus
TTTTTTTTTTTTTTTTTTCCCTGAAGCAATTGGGGTTAAGTGACTTGCCCGGGGTCACACAGCTAGGAAGTGTTAAATGTCCGAGATCAGATTTGAACTCAGGTCCTTCCTCCTGATTTCAGGGCTGGTGCTCTATCCACTGTACCATCTAGCTGCCTCCAAAATTGTGACCTTTTGTAGGGAACCTTATTATAGTGATTTCATCCCAGTTGTTTCCCACTTAATCTCAGTTTTATTAGATTTGTTTGTGTAAAACCTTTGAATATGTCATCAGAATTAACATATCTTTTATGATTCCCTCTATTCTCAAATCAGCTGGTTGTTCTTTTATTCCTTTAAAAAAAAACTCCTAGTTTTATTAATTTACTATTTTTGTTTTCATTTTTTATAATCTTTAGCATTTTACTTTTAGATTAAAGTGTTTAAATTTGTTAATTTTAAAAATAATTTTAGTTGCATTTGCAAATCATTGATCTACTATTGTTTAATAAAAATTTTTAAGTGTAAAATTTCCCCTAAGGATTATGTAACTATAATACCAATATTTTGGAATGTTTCTCATTGTTGTTAACGTTTTAAATGGGGGCGACTAGGTGGCACAATGGATAGAGCACCAGCCTTGAAGTCAAGAGGACTTGAGTTCAAATCTGATCTCAGACATTTAACACTTCCTAGCTTTGTGACCCTGGGCAAGTCACTTAACCCCAATTGCCTCCCCCCCAAAAAAAACCATTTAAAATGAATTTACCTTTTCTTTTTCATGATTTTTTTTCTTTGACCCATTAGTTTTGTAGCATTGATTAAATTTATTTATTCTGGAATTTATTTTTTAAAAATATCTGTCCAGTTATAGAAAACTTTATTACTTTTTAAAATTAAATTTATTTTTATAGATCAACCTTTTCTCCTATTTTCTAGCCTTCCATGCCATCCATTAAGGAAACAAGAAAAACAAAATAGATTTTACAGATATGTATAGTTATATAAAAGAAATTTTGCATTTGACATATCTTAAAAAAAAAAATCTGAATCTGTACTTTGAATTCATCAGTTCTCTGACAGAAGTTGGGTAGCATGTTCTATCTTGAGTCCTAAAGAATTACCTTGATAATTGTGTTGATCAAATCTTCCTTTCTTCCTTCTATCTTCCTTTCTTTGTTTAAAATGTATTTATAAACAGTGTATTGTTTCATTTTGCTTTCTAATCTGTTCTGTAGCTAGATAATTCAGTGAATAGAGAACTATATCTGAAATCAGAAAGACTCAAGATCAAATCTGACCTCAGACAATTACTAGCTATGTGTCCAGGGACAAGTCACTTAATCCTATGTTTGCTTTGGTTTCTTCATTTGCAAAAATGGAGATAATAATAGTATTTTACCTGCCAGGTTTATTATGAGGCTCAAATGAAACCATATTTATAAAGTGTGTAATACAGTACCTGGCACCTAGTCGACACTGATTATATTATCTATTTTTGTGATTATTATTATTATTTTGTTTTGTTTTGTTTTTTTTATATAAAGCTTTTTATTTACAAAACATATGAGTGATTTTTTCAACATTGACCTTTGCAAAAACTTTTTTTTTTTCCCAAGCTTTTCCCCTTCTTCCCCCCACCCCCCACCCCCCACCCCTAGATGACAGGTAGTGATTATTATTTTTAACTTCTTCCATGTTATTCGTGAGTTCATTCTCTTTACAATTAAGATGTTAAATGTCTATTTTCCTGGATTCTTTTCTACTTTTCTATTTTTCTACTAAACACTCCTTGTTTAGTTTCAAGTTTTTTTTTTTTGTTGTTGTTGCTTTTTAATCCATTTCTTTACTCTTTCCAAACTTAAGCTTTGTGTTTATTTTTTTTAATTATAATTCCCTGAATGTATCCTCCATATTTTATTAGCCCTTATTCCTATTCTTGTCTTTCCTGTTAAATTAGTTATATATCTACACTAAACTTGATATGTGTGTGTTCTTCCCTCCTTTACCCAATTTAGATGAAAATGAAATTTAAGTGACATTCATTTCCCTCACTCCTTCCATGTTTACATATTGTTCTACTTTTACACAACAGAGATGTGTTAATAAGTTTTACCATTTTTCTTTTGTCTTTCTTTTAATAGGTTTTCTCCTTCTGCCCTTTTAATTTTTCTTTTATCTTTAAACCATAACAAAAATAATGCCATTTTTCTTAGTTGACTATATCTATTAATGTTTCTAAGAGAAGGATGCCCTTCTCCACTAGAATATAAACTTTGTCCTTCTAAAATTCTTTCTTATTATTCAGTTGTAGTTGTTTTTTATTTTTCTCCCAACTTCCATGTATGTATTTCATAATTTCTAATTTATAGGGTTTTTTCCTCATCTGGAATAGAACAACATTTCATTTGTAGGATGATGCTTTATTTTGCTTAATAAGTTAGTGGTTGTGGACCTTTGTCTTTTACATTTAGGAATATCTTATTCATTATTCCTTACTCTTTAAAGACAATTGTTGCTAAATTTTAAAAGGGATTTCTCATATTTTCTCATTATTTGAAACCTTTTTTCTGGATGCTTATAATATATCTGTATATCTATATTTGCATATAGATATAGATGTAGATTATTTTTTGGTCAGGTAGTTTAGGAGTTTAGTAATGACTTTCCTGGTAATTTTCATTTTGAGGTTTCCTTGAGGAAGTGATTGGTAAATTCTTTCTCTTTTCATATTTTCTTCTTTATCTGAGCAATTTTCTTTAATGATTTTTAAAAAATATGATATCTAGGATCTTCATTAATCATGGGTTTCAGGTAATCCTGATTATTAATTTATTTCTCCGTACTTTTTTTTTTTTTTTCGAGTACAGTTGCTGGTAAAATTTCCCACTAATTTCCAATTCTTTTTACTTTGTTTTAAGAATTTTCATTATCTTTTGGAGTCACTGATTGGTATTAGGGCCATTGGTCCTTATTTTTTACAAAGTTTATAACTCAACTCAGATTTTGTACCTTTTCTGTAAGCTATTAATTTTTTTACTAGTTCCCATTTTTATGTATTTCATTTCTTTTATACTATCTTTTTAAAACTTCACATTTGAAGAATTCTATTTGTTCTTGTGGGAAAACTGTCTTTGGAGTTTTGATAACACATTTTTGAGTTCATCATGCTTTGTTCTTGCTTTCCATCATAAAAGTCTGATTGTTGTTCATTTTTGTTGCTCAAAGACTGAGCAGTTGAGTTATAGGTCTCCACTACTCTTGAATTCAAATCAAGGTGAGAGCATTTCCTTTGCCTATGTGATCTTTCTTTAGGTTTTTTCCTTTACCACAGATACCTAAGTTGAAGCCCTTTCTTTTTGATTAGGAGAGGGCACTGAAAAGCCTTTTCTTTAATCACTTAATTCTGAGGGTGTGAGAAATCTTGGGATTTATTTAGGCTTTTTCCTTGGTGATTGATGTATTTCAGTTTTATCATATTTTATCCTCGTTCTTTTTAGGAGATTTCTTTGCTCAGGCAGTTGAAGACCTTTCAAAAGAAAACAATGTAGTTAGTTTAAGTTAAGATTCCTTTTTACCCTGAGTTAAAATTTACCAGGGTAAAAAAAAAGTTATTTTTTTGCCTAGTACTTAGGGATTTGGTTTTGTTTTGATTTAATCAGTCAGTTTCACCTCAGTTTCTTAGGGATTCAGCTGTTAGTAGAATACTTTATTCTTTCATTTCCCACGAGGGATTTTTTTTTTTTTAACCATTATGGTTGGAAATCCTTCACTTTTGACACTAATTTGGTTGAAGGGGTGAGTTGTTTTGTAATGCAGTTGTTTTAACAGTGGACTAGTGCTGAGCTTTACTATTACCTTCTATTCTGCCATCTTGGTGTGGAATTTGCATTATTTTACTTTTGAAGTTACGTTTGTGAAAGATCAAGGAAATTATTGCTTTATGCTGCATACCCAGAAGTTTTCATGTTTTCATAAAACTGAAACTTTTTAGTTTTAGGAGAATTTCACTTCAACAATGCAATTGTAATTATTCTTTAAATAAATTTAATGATTTTTATCGATATGTGTTGTTTTTAAATCATCTACATTTCTCTATGTGCCCTCTACCACCAACAACTTTCCAAGCTATTGTATAAAAAAAAAAGTTTTTTTTATGCAATTGGGGTAAAATGACTTGCCCAGGGTCACACAGCTAGGAAGTGTTAAGTTTCTGAGACCAGATTTAATCTGTCCTTCTGACTTCAGGGCTAGTGTTCTATCCACTGTACCACCTACTCTGCGGTGGCCCCCTCCCCCTCCCCCGAAAAAAAAATTTTTTTAAACAAGAAAGAAGAGAAAAATATTTTGGCAAAACTAATCAGCTCCTTGAACAAATATGAGCACTTCTGTTCTAGATCCCCACTTCTGCTAAGTATTAGGGGAAAGTATCTGTTTATAACTCAGGCTTAGCAAAAATCTTAAGAACAGTTAATTCTAATGTTAAACATAATTGTTGTGGAAGGGGTGGAGTAATCCTCTTAGACTATTTCAGTCAGGAAAATATGGTCTTAATATCCAAGTTAGAGAGAGAAAGCAGTGAGAGAAGCTGTGTAACAGTATTTATAATGAGTATTAATGTAAAAAAGATTGAATAAAATATTAAAAAAGCATATTAAAAACTGCTTTGATGGGATTGAATTTATACCAGGATTTCATAGTTGGTTCTTTATTAGAATTGTAAATATAATAAAAATTTTAAAATGACATAAATATATTAGTAAATTCAGAAAAAGCTTTTGATAAATAAAAAGTATGGGAGTGAATCTTTATCATTGTTGATATTTAAACTAAGAGCCAGCAATTGAGAAATCAGTTAATAGGTAAAAGGTCACAATTTTTGAAGCGCAGTTTGTAGTAGTAACACAAGAAAAAACTGAAAGAAGCATGGGAAAAGAAGAAGCAATTGTCATTTTTTTGAGAATGTTATAATAATTACTTAATCCAAGAGTTTCAGTTAAAAATTAATTGAAGCAATTTCAGTAAAGTGGCAGGAGATAAAATAAACTCATCAGCCTTTCCCTACATTATCACCAAAACATAAGTCAAAGAAAAATCAGAAATAGTCCTTATGCTCTCAAACTCTTCTATTCTAATTAAGGACAGAATCATATAAGTAGGCATATATGTAAGTTGCATACAAATTAGAACATGAGATTAAAGCCTTAAAAGAAAATGCTACTATCTTGTGGGACTTAGAAAATCCTGTCATCCAGGGTGATATTTGATCCAAGTGTGGAAGAAACCAAGGGCTCTAAGAAGTGTAGTTGAGGAGGGACTAATGAGACAAGCAAGATTATAAAGAACTTTTAATGCCCAGGAGCTTATAATTTGATCCTAAAAGTAATAGAGATCATATTGAATTAATGAGGTTACTGAGTCAGCCATGGACTTTTTAGAAAATCACTTTATCAGCTTTGTGGGGGAGGGGGGGCAAGGACACCAATTAGAAGAATTATGTTTTAAACCAGGAAAAATTTGCTCTGAAAAACTGAGTAGATATATGTTTGGGGGATTGGGGAGATGTATCTAGAATATAATAAAGGACTTTTGTATATACCTAATGAAAATACTGAAGCTGCATGTAAAAACAGAAAACACTAGATTAAAACCAGTTCCAACAGACTTGGGTTGGAAAATGCCATGCACTGCTCTTGATTGATGTTTATTTGCATTGTGTTTCCTTTATCTGATTTTTCTTCTTGTAGATACGATTTTTCTTGCACAACAATGATAAGTATGGAAATATGTATACATATATTCGATTTGTCAAGTATTTTAATGTAATTAACACCCCTGCCATCTAGGGGAGCGGTGGGGAGTAGGGGGGGGGAATTTTGATAGTATTTTCACATTTTTATTTTTTTTTTCTTTCTTGTGGTTTTTTCCCCCCTTTTGATCTGATTTTTCTTGCACAACATGATGAATATAGAAATATATTTAAAAGATTTTACATATTTAACTTTAAACCTATATCAGATTGCTTGCTGTCTTGGAGAGGAGGGAAGAAAAAAGTAAGGAGGAAAGAAAATTTGGAATACAAAGTCTTTCTTTTAGTATTTTTTTTTTTCAGAATAATGCAAAGATAGTTTTTAGCATTCAACTTTGTAAAATCTCTTGTTCCAGATTTTTCTCCCTCTTTCTCTTCTTCCCCTCTCCCCAAGACAGCAAGCAATCTGATACAGGTTAAATATGTAATCCATATTTCCACATTAATCATGTTGCACAAGAAAAATGAGACCCCAAGGGGAAAAAAAACACAAAAAAGCAAAACAAACAAATAAACAAAAAACCAAGCAAACAACAACAGCAACAAAAGGTAAACATAATATGCTCTGATCCATATTCAGTTTTCATAGATCTCTTTCTCTTCTTGTGGATGGCACTTTCCATCCCAAGTCTATTGGAAATGCGTTGCATCACCTCATTGTTGAAAAGAGCCAGTTGATCATCACATAATCTTGTTATTCCTGTTTACAATGTTCTCTTGATTCTGCTCACTTCACTCACAATCAGTTCATCTAAGTCTTTCCAGCCTTTTCTGAAATCAGTCTGCTTATCATTTCTTATAAAACAATAATATTCCATTACATTCATGTACCATAATTTATTCAGCCATTCCTCAACTGCTGGGTAAACACTCCATTTCCAATGGCACATTAAACTCTTAAAAAAAATGAATGTAGAAGGCAGCTAGGTGGCGCAGTGGATAAAGCACCAGCCCTGAAGTCAGGAGGACCTGAGGTCAAATGTGACTTCAGACACTTAACACTTCCTAGCTGTGTGACCCTGGACAAGTCACTTAACCCACATTGCCTCCAGGTCTTCTCCCCCCCCATATCCCCCCCCCCAAAAAAAAAAAAAAGAATGTAGAAAATTGTTTTTCCATGTATTTGGAAAAACAAAATACTATTGAAAATCTAAAAAAAACAAACTACTAGATTAAGGAGAAATCTATAAAGAATAATATTTTATTACATATGAAGACAATTTTTAACATTATTTATATTTATTTGAAATCCACATTTTTCTTCTCCCTCTTTGAGACAAAGCCATTTGATATAGATTATATGTGTTCAATTATGCAAGTTACTGTGTTGTGATAATTTTAAGAGGAGAAAAAAAGAATAAGGAAAGCATTTAGGGATTCTATATGAGGATGAATGAGAAGAGGTTCTGTTTCTCATACTTGGAATAGATTACAGAAATATGGGGATATTGGTACCATATGAACTTTACTATTAACTTAAACTGGATAAAGAAGGGTTTCACTAATGGATGTACACGTGCATGTGCTTACACACACATATAATTTATTGATGGAATATATTAAACTCTTTAGGAAATAGGATGAAGAGTAGATTGGGGGTAAGAAACAACATTTCAGCTTTTGAAATTGTATTACAAAGGGGTATAGTTAAAAATAGAAAATAAAAGAAACAAATTGGGATACAGCTTATTGAAAAGTAAAAAACTAATTTTCAGATTACTAGTAATGGTGAAATTTTTTCTCCTTTTCCTCTACCCCCTTTTTAAAAAATGGAGCAAGAGGAAGGAGAAAAATAGAGAGACATAAAATTAACCAAAATTATTGTACACATAAATAGTATTAAAAAAGATTCCAACAGTAAGATTAAAAGAACCATACTTGGACAATAAAGATTCACCCTTTATGAGGACCTAAAGTGATTTTTATGTATCTCATTTCTGATCTAGACAAATTTAACAACAAAAACCAAGGGAGACTTTGTAGGAATAACATTTTAGATATGTTGGATATAATGATTCTCTGATGCTAACTAAATGGGAATAAAGCAATATGTTTTTTCTCAGCTGTGAATGACACTGACAAAAATTTACTTTATGATGGGACCAAAAATTCCTTGAAAACAGAAGTAGAAACACATTTACTGACCATCACACAAAAAAAATGTATTACTCAAGATCATACAAATAAAATATTAAAGCTGCAATAGAGAATAATACTTAAAGGTTGATGGTTCAAAGAACACATCATAGAAATAACCGATAATTTCTTTAAAGAAAGATTACAGTGGGGCAGCTAGGTGGCACAGTGGTTAGAACACCAGCCCTGAAGTCAGGAGGACCTGAGTTCAAATCTGGTCTCAGACACTTCCTAGCTGTGTGACCCTGGGCAAGTCACTTAACCCCAATTGCCTCAGCAAAAAAATAAAAAAATAAAAAGATTACAGTGTGTTTTGAGGCAGCTAGATGATAGAATGGATAGAGGACTGGGTCTGGAGTCAGAAAAAACACAGTTTCAGACAATCACTATATGACTATGGGCAAACCATTTGCCTATACCTGAACTTAAAAAACAAAACAAAACCAGGAAAAAAGATGGCAAATCACTTCAATATCTTTGCCAAGAAAACCTCTTGGACTCCTGTCGTTTTAGCCAATCTAACAGGTGTGTAGTGGTACCTCAGAGTTGTCTTAATTTGCATTTCTCTGATCAATAGTGTTTTGGAGCAACTTTTCATATGACTAGAGATGGTTTTAATTTCATCATCTGAAAAATGTCTGTTCATATCCCTTGACCACTTATCTATTGAAGAGTAAGCCTTTTGTTTTCAAAACATATGTATTGTTTTCAAGAAATCGTTTAATTCACCCTTGCAGTACCTTGTGTTTCAAATTTTTTTTCTCCCTTCTTTCCCCCACTCCCTCCCCTAGCGTCAAGCAATCCAATATGTGTTAAATATGTGCAATTCTTTTATACATATTTCCACAATTATCATGCTGCACAAGAAAAATCAGATCAAAAAAGGAAAAAAAAAAGAGAGAGAATGCAAGCAAACAACAAAATTGAAAATACTGTTTTGTGATCCACACTCAGTTCCCACAGTCCTCTCTCTGGGTGCAGGTGGCTCTCTCCATCACAAGATCATTGGAATTGGCCTGAATCACCTCACAGTTGAAAAAAGAGCCACATCCATCACAATTGATCATCACATAATCTTGTTGCTGTGTACAATGTTCTCTTGGTTCTACTCACTTCACTCAGCATCAGTTCCTGTAACTCTTTCCAGGTCTCTCTGAAATCATCCTGCTGATTGTTTCTTATAGAATAGTAATATTCCATAACATTCATATACCATAACTTTTTCAGCCACTGTCCAATTGATGGCCATCCATTCAGTTTCCAGTTCTTTGCCACTTCAAAAAGGGCTGCCACAAACATTTTTGTACATGTGGGATGTGGGATTACAGTCCCAGAAGGGATGCTGCTTCATCAAAGGGTATTAATGCAGTTTTTCAAGGGAAATTTCTCTCAAACAAAAGAGGGAGAAACAGGAAGGGGAAGGAAAGGAGGGAAAGGGGAGAGAGAAGGTTCATGAAGTGGGCATGCATTTTATAAAAATAAAAAAGCCAACAAATTTTTTTTTTAAAGCCCAAACAGAAAAAGTAAATTTTTTTTTTTTCCATTAGAGATATCGTCATTCATACCAGATTTCAAGCTATATCATAAAGTAATCATTATCAAAACAGTCTGGTACTGGCTAAGCAGTAGAGTCATGAATCTTTGGAATGCTTATCATCCTACATTTTTGAAAATGCCATCACTATATTAGAGTTAGGTTATGGTTTATCCAGTTATGGTCTGATCAGAACATTATGAGAGCATGTGAGTTCTATGCTCTATAACAGGTCAAGGCATAAATAGTCCATTTGAACATTTTAAGTTTATTCTCCAAATTTGTGCAAATTATGTTCTCGTAAGTGACCATAATAATCTGGCATATGGTCATCCTTGAAACAAAAACTGGCAGAAGCTACTTATAGACCAACATCTCACACACTGCACACCCAAGATAAGGTCAAATTGAGTACATGACTTAACAAAGGGGTGATACTATAAGCAAATCAGGAGAACATGGAATAGTTTATGTCACATCTATCAATAAGGGAAACAGGATATAAAATGAATCTTGATTGTATATAATTAGAGTTTTTGCACAAAGCAAGCCAGCACAAAGAAAATTATAAGAAAACCAGAAAATCGAGGGAAAGTTTTTACAAGTATCTATGATAAAGTCCTAATTTCTCAAATATAGAGAACTGAATAAAATTTATAAACATAGATGTCATTCTCCAACTGATAAGTCAAAGGATTTGAATGGTTTTCAGACATAGAAATCAAAGCTATCTGTAGTAATCAAAAAAATGCTCTGAATCACTATTGATTATAGAGAAATACAGATTAAAACTACCTTGAGGTACCATCCCACACTTATCATTTTGGCTAATGTTGCAAAAAAAAGGAAAATGATTATTTGAGGGAGTGTGGGCAAACTGGAACTCTAATGCACTGTTGGTAGAGTTGTCAACTGTTCCAGTCTTTCTAAAGAACAATGTGGAACTCTGCCCAAAGGGCTATAAAACTGCGTACTGTCATCCAACAATATCACTGCTGCATCTGTATCCAAAAGATAATAAAATAAAAATAAAAAGGGAAAAGGACTTATTTGTATAAATACATGTTTTTTCATATAGCATATTCCATATGAAATATGCATATAACATAGTGATGGTTAAGAAATAGAAATCAAAGGAATGCCCATCAGTTGGTTAATGGCTAAACAAGCTGTGGTATATGATTCTAATGGAATATTATTATACTTTAAGAAATGACAAGCACATTGATTTCAAAAAAGCCTTGAAAGACTTACATGAGCTGATGCAAAGTAAAGTGAAAAGAACAAGGAATAGGTTATATACAGTAACGGCAATATTCTTCACTGAAAAATTTTGAATGACTCAGCTGTTGTCAGCAATACAGTGATCCAGGAAAGTTCCAGAGGACTAATGATGAAGCGTACTATCTGCTTTCAGAGAAAGAATGAATATTATTTGAATATAAAGTGAAGCATGCTATTTTTCACTTTCATTTATTCTTTTATGCAAGTTTATTTGTACAAAATGACAAATATGGATATGTTTGCATGATTGCATATGCATAACCTATATCTGATTGTTTACTGTCTTAGAGGAGAGAAGGAAAGGGAGGGTGACAGACAGAATTTGAAACTATATATATGTATATATATATATATATATAAATTTTTCATAACCTAAAAATGACAGTCTACATTTTGTTTTTTTTTAAATTAAATGTAAAAAAGTTTTTAACTTTCATCTTTAAAATTTTGAGTTCCAAATACTTTGTCCTCTCTCCCACCTTTCCCCATTGTGATGTGCAGTTTGATGTAGATTGTACTTATGTAGGCATGCAAAATACATTTCTATATTAGCCTTGTTGCAAGAGAAAATGCAGACACTCAACCCCTCCCCACCTAACCCCTCAAAAATAAAATTTTAAAAATATATACATTCAGACTTCATCAGTTCTCTCTCTGGAGCTGGATAGCTTTTTTTCATCATAAATTCTTCAGAATTGTTTTGAGTCTTTGCATTGATAAGAATAGTTAAGTCATTCACAGTTGATCAGTAGGAACAGGATTGCTCCTACTGTGTACAATGTTCTCTTTGTTCTGCTTACTTAACTTTTGCATCAGTTCATTTAAATCCAAGTTTTTCTGAAAACATTTGTCGTTTTCCTTTTTGTCAAATTAGCAAATCTGATAGGTATGAAATGGTGTTTTAGGTTATTTTAATTTACATTTCTCTAGTCAGTTATGATTTAGAGTATTTTTTAATGTGAATCTAGGTAGCTTTGATTTCTAATTCTGAAAATTATCTCTTCATGTCCTTTGACTTTTTATCAATTGGGGAATGACGTGTGTTTTAATAAATTTGATTCAGTTTTCTATATATTTGAGAAATAAGGCATTTATTAAAGATACATGCTATAAATGTTTTCCCCTCAAATTTCTGTTTTCCTTCTAATTTTGGCTACAATCGTTTTGTTTGTGCAGAAAAATCTTTTACTTTAATGTAATCACAATTGTTCATTTTACATTCCACAATGATCTATATCTCTTTTTTGGTCATAAATTCTTTCTTTATAGATCTAACAGGCAAAGTATTCCAGGTTCTCTTTGTTTGCTTATAATATCAACCTTTATGTCTATACCCATTTTGTCCTGATATATGGTGTGAGATGTTGGTATACTAGGTATAGTTTCTGCTTTCTAATTTTCCTGGAAATTTTTGCCAAGTAGTGAGTTCTTTCCTCAAAACTTGTATTTTTTGCATAAGAAACACTAGATAATATAGGCATTTGCCAATTGATCTCCAGTTTTCTTTGTCTTTGCTCATTTAGTTATCAACATCATGTTTGTGTCAAAAGGAATTTAATAGATTCCTTTGTCTCTTTTTTCATATGGTGTTTTTGTAGCATTAGAATTAATTGTTCTTTATATGTTATATGGTAGAATTTACTTGTGATTGAAACTCATTGATAACTTGTTCAATTTCTTTTTCTGAGATAGGGTCATTTAAATATTGTATTCCCTTTTTTTGCAAATTGGGGTAGCTTTTATCTTTTGTGAACATTCATTTCACTTAGATTGTTAGGTTTATTGATTTATAATTGGGCAAAATAGCTCCTAAGAATTTTTAACCCTTTTCATTTATCTATTTTATTAACTATTTTCCCATAAAACCAGCTCCTAAATCTTTCCTTTGATTTTTTAGTGTTTAGAGATTTTTAGTTTTTTTTTCTTTTTTGGTTTTTTTGTGGCATATCCAATTTATTGATCTGCTTTTTCTGTGTTTTATTGACATGTGTTTAAGTTCCCTAAGTGTACTGCTTGGGCTGCATGCCATAAATATTGTTGATTCTGTTGACATTCTCTTTAAGAAATTATTTGTTGGTGTGATGTTCTTTGGCTTACTCATTTTTCAGGATTGGATTATTTAGTTTCCAATTAATTTTTAATTCCATGGCCCTTTATTGAATGTAATTTTTATTGCCTTATGATCTGAAGAGAATGCATTCAATATTCTTTTTTTCTTCACTTGGTTGTAAGGTTTTTATGTCCATGTATTACAAGATTAATTGATGTGTAAGTGCCATACATCACTTAGATTTAGGTATATTTTTTTTTCTATTCCCTTTCAGTTTTTTCCTGAAGCTTATCATGTATCTTTTCTAAAATTGTATTCATGTCTTTAACATCTTTATTGGTTTTTGTTATTGTTGTTAGATTTATCTAGTTCTGAGAACAGAATGTCGAGAGGTCCCCATTAGTATAGTATTTTTGTTTCCTCCTGTAACTCATTTACATTTTTCTTCAAGAACTTTGATGCAAAATCATTTGGTGCATATCTTTTTAGTATTGATATTACTTCCTTCTATGGTAGCTTTTAGTAAAACATAGTTTCTCTTCTTTTTTCTTTTAAATTTATTTTTGCTTTGTGATCATGATTACTACTCCTGCTTTTTTTTTTTTTTTTTAAAACTAGTGCTGATGCATAGTTGATTCTGCTCCAGCCTTTTACCTTTATTTTGTGAATCTTATTTGGAGTGTTTTTTGTGAAACATATATTATTAGATTGTTTTCTAATCTATTGTGCTCTCTGCTACCATTTAGTGGGTGAGTTCATTCCATTCATATTCAGTTATAATTGGTAGCTGTGTATTTCCCTTCATTGTATTCTGAAGCTCACTCCCCATCTCCCATCCGCCACCTCTCTCATTTATTTCACTGTTCCACCTCAAAAAAGTTTTGCTTTTGTCCAGTTCCTCCCCTAATTAGCCCTTTTGTCCGCCCCTCTATGTTATTCTCTTTTCCTGCTGTCTCCATAGTGCAAGATCGATTTCTACACTCAACTAAGTGTATATTATTACTTTTTTGAAAGAAGTTTAATGAGAGTACGATTTAAGTGTTTCATACCACCCTACCCTACCATTCCATCTTCCCCTCCATTGTAAAAGTTCTTCATTTCATGCCTCTTTTATGTGAGATAAATTTAATCCATTTTCCTTTGCTATTCCTCATTCTCCCAGTGTATCCTTCTTTCTGACACAAATGCATGTTATCAGTCTATGGATTTTTCTTCTAATTGCCTTAATGATGATGGAGAAATATCCATAGACTGAGAACATGCGTGTCAACTGACTTTAAAGGAACAAAAGTTTTTTTTAAAAACTAAGGTGTCAGTGTTTCTAAATTGATTAGTTGTGTTATATTAATTTGAGTATTAGTTCAGTTGACCTCTTAGTTTACGAACAATAATTTGTATAAAAACTTTTTTATCCTTTTTCTTTTAATTTATATCCTCTCCCACAAAATCCCCAACAGTTGTCATTTTCCTTTGTCATTTTTAGTGGTTTGATGAGTGTGAATTGGAGCCTCAATTATTTTAGTTTTTATTACTTATTAATGATTTAAAACATTTTTCATTACAGTTACTGACTTTTTTTTTAAGGGGAAAAAGTCAGTTCACACTCAAATTAATTATGTTGATTTTGTACATAAATTTTCCATGTAATGTGATTAAAATGGACCTTTTTGGGTTAAGACGTTTTCCTTGTTTGGTTCTATAGATTTTTTTTCCCTAAAGTCATGAGTACAATTAGACCTTTTGGTACTATTACACTATTTTTAAATTTTCATAGCAGTTTTGTCATTTAATCAGGCCTTTATTCCATTAACTAGAGTCCTTCAGTTAATTGAGCACATTGATATTATATTTGTTTGCTATGGGATATCATGTCCTTAATTTGTTATATTTTTTTCATTAAAAAAAACATAACAAAAAATTAGGATAATTACTGTAGCATCGTTGTAAGATCTAGTAATAGCACCATTACTATTTCTATTGGTACTGCCCACAATTTTTGTGCTTTCCCTTGAGATTCTTGATTTTGTTCCTCTAAATGAATTTAGTCATTTGTATGCTTTGACAAAAGCATCTTTCAGTTTATTGCCATGATACTGATTCTCTAAATTAATTTAAATACTACTACAATTTTAAATTGATTAGTCTGAACAAACTATGACCAATTAATTTCTCACATTATTTTTCTTCATTTTTACTGTAAAGAGTTCTTTAGTTGTAGTCAAATAATTCCTGTACATGTCTTAATTGTTCACTGAGATTATATATAAAATATATATATAGAGAGAGGGAAATGTATTTTTTTTTTCAAAACATGTGTATAGGTAATTCTTCAACATTAACCTTTACAAAGCTTTCTGTTACAAAATATATTTATTTTTAGTGTAATTTCCTTTTCTGTTTCTAATTGCTTAGTTTTGTTGCTAATATGTAGAAAGGCTAATTGATTTACTAGATTTAATACTTGCTACTTAAGTTATTAAGAGTTTTAACTAATTTTTAGTTAACATTGTAGAGTTCTGTAAATTTCATCATGCCATCTGCAGAAAAGTGATAAGAAAATTCCTTCATTGTTTTGTTTTTTATGTAGTGGTGAATTAGACATTATTGCTTTACCCTTGACCATATTTTCTCTAGAGTTTCTTCAAAACAGATAATGCTCATTCTTGATATTAAATATTGCAGATGACTTTATAGATGGTTGTGCTATTGTATTTCTTGGTTGCTGTTGTTGGGTTATTATTTAACACAAGATGATTTTGCATTTTCTCAGTAGCTATTTATCTGTTGAAATAATAATTTTTAAAGTGTTACTGATATATAGTATATTTTGTTTATAGTTTTCCTTATGTTAAATGAAACTTGTGGTCATGGCATAAATTCAACTTGGTCATCTCTTAAATATGTTGCAATAACTTCTTTTCCAATATTTCATTTATTATATTGAAATCATTATTCCTAGGGAAGATATTGTTCTATAATTTTCCTTTTTTTTTTTTTGACTTATCTTTTCCTGCTTTTTTTATGGTTTAGCTACTTGGAATATATTTATGAAAGAAGGATTGTTGTAGGATGCCATCTTTGCCCTTCTGAACAATTTATTTGAAATTGGAGTCAATTATGCTTTTAAATATACTTCTTGATTTCTTTTCTCCTCCTAGAAGATCATTTATAGCTCCTTCTGAGATTAGATTATTTGAATTCTCTTCATTTAACAATTTTTGTAAGTATTTAGATACTTCATTTATGTTTTCAATTTTCTTGGCATAAAATTGGGTGAAATAAGTCACTTAACCCCAATTGCCTCAGCAAAAAAAAAGGCATCATGGTTCTTTCATATTGGGTTTTTGAAAATAACCAGTTCCTATTTTTAATTATCAGTTCAACTTCATTTAAATTTTGCTCATCTCCTTTAATTTTCAGAAGCTTTATTTTTGTATATAGGGTTTTGAGATTAGGTGAGGTTTTGTTCTTTTTTTGTTTGTTTTTAACTTTTCTGCTCTTAAAAGTTGTACACATAGATAAATATTTTTCCCCAAAGGATCCTTTGGTTGTATCTCAAAAGTTTTAAAACTTATTGTCATTGTTGTCATTTTCTTTAATGAAATTACCTAATGAGTCTGTGGTTTCTTTGATTCATCAATTCTTAAGGAATGAATTATTTAGTGCCTAATTAATTTTTAAATTTTTCTTCATTGAATAAAATTTATCATCATTTAAGGATGTATTTGATATTTCCACATGTATTCATTAGGTATTTAATGCACTAGTTAATATTTGTCATGGTGCTTTTTGTATAACAACGTGTATACTTTTTTCCATTCCTATTCATTAATTATTATTAATCTATCATTTCCAAGGTTTTCAAAAAACAATTTCTGGTGTTTAACTTCCTTCCTTAATATCTTTCTCCTCTCTGTCTTTCGTCTTTTTCTGTCTGTCTCTTTGTATCTCAAAAAGATTTTTCTAGGTCTACAAAGAATATGGTATCGTCATCAAACTATTTTATGCTATTTCTCCTGTAATTAAATTAGTTTTTTCTCCAAGTACTTATATGTGTGCTATATATCAAATAATAACAGAAATAGTGGGCATCCTTTATTCTGTTGGGAAAGCTTCTAGTGTTTCCTCACTTCATATGATGCCATGAAGTTTTGTATATGCACATTAAATATTGCTGTTTGTTATTTATGGATACTTAGAAAAAATGTAATTTTCTTGCTTATATCTTTTAGTCATGTCAGTTTTTATTATTGCTTGTACTCATGTTTGGTATTTCCTGTATTTGCTTGAGGCATAATAAATTTTGCTTAAGTTCTTCATTTTAATTCAGTGTAAATCTTTATTTTTAAGAACTTTTTTCCTCTCTAAACAATAAATTACTGGATTTTTCTTTCTAACCTGTTCTATCCTCCTCCATTTTATGGGTGAATTCATCCCATTCTTGTTTACAGCTAGAATTGATAATTGTTTTCTCTTTGATATTTGTTGTTGACCAGTTGTTTCAGTCATGTCTGGCTCATTGTTACCCCATTTGAGGTTTTCTTGGCAAAGATTTTTGATGTTTGCCATTTCCTTCTCCATTCCATTTTACAGATGAGGAAACTGGAGCAAATAGAATTAAATGATTCATTCATGGTCATGCAGGTAGTAAGTGTCTGAAGCCAGATTTGACCTCAGGAAGATGAGTTTTCCTGATTTCAAGTCCAATGTTTGATCCACTGCATCATCCATCTACCCATGTAGATTTTGAGGGACCTTTAAAAATATTTTTTAAAGCAAAAATTAGTGTTATGTATTGGGTAATACACTTGAATATTCCCCAATAAATTTAATAGCAAAACACAGTTACACATTCCTTTACTGCTATTAGATAGAGTTCTGGAGATGCTATAAAATGAAATAATCATCACTATTTGCTGATGACAAGATAATTTACTTAGAAAGTCTTAGGGAATCAACAAAGATTTTTAAAATCTTTGCTGACTACCATTTGTAGCTCTTGTTCTTATAAGTATTGTTTTAGTCCTTGTGCCCAAAATTCTTTTCTCTGGAGCTCTACTTGGTTTTCCCTTTTGTGAGTGTCAGTCTTTGACATTTCCTCATTCTTCTTTCTAGTCTTTACTCCAGTTTTTTTTTTTTTTTTTTCTGGATAAGGACTAAATTTTGGGCCTTATTTGCTGCCCCTGCCTCCTCTTCTTCATTTTCCTCTTCCTCCTTCTCCTCCTGCTTGATCCTATAAGCTTTGGCTAAAACAAGGTCCCATCTCTCACAGAATTCTTGATTGTGAATTCACCTTAGGTTTTGTCTTCCTTACTTTTTTCTGTTATCAAACCTAGAATTAACTTAATCCCTTCCTAAAAGCTTTCCAAGCCCCAGTCAGATTCTATCATTGTTTCTGCTAGTAAGTCTGGTAGAGAAAGTAGCTTCAGTAAAATTGTAGAGTACAAAATAAATCTGCTTCTGTCAATAGTATTTCTATATAATAAAAAGCAACTTCCAAAAAGCAATAATACAAAAGAGAAATTCCATTCAAACTGTCTACAAAATGCATCAACTTTTTTGTACATCAGCTTATCAAACCACTGAAAATAATTTTATAGATTCAATTATGAAATACAATAAGGAATAATTTAAATAGCTGGAGAAATATTCAGTGCTTGTTAGCCCATGCCAATGTAATAAAAATGAAAATGCTACCAAAGTTAATTTGTAATTGCAATAGTCATAGTTTCTTAAAGTGTAGTAATTACTTTCATGTACTGCAGTTTTTTAGCCATTCCCAACTGAGTGTTTACTTTTTTTTTTTAAGAGTTCTTCACTACCACAAAAAGTTTGTGTGTGTTTTTTTTTTTTTTTTTTTTATGTGAAGCCCTTTTGTCAGTGATGTCCTTGGTCTATATCCCTATGGAATCATTGGGTTAATGGTTTGGATATTTTAGCTACTTTGTATGTCTCCTTCTTCACTGCTCTTATTTGAATCAGTTCCAGAAATTATAGCTAAAAGAAAAGGTAAGGGTTTAAAGATTAGTGGAATTTAAAGATTTAGTGGATTTAAAGCCTTAGTGGAAACACAAGTATCTTTATTTGCTGGTGACATTATTGATTTTGAAAATCCTAAGGAATCAACAGATTCCTTCTTTAACAAAGAAGGTAATCAGAAATTAATAGTTTTGAGAATGTTTCAGGCTACAAAACATCTTCGGAAATCAATAGCATGTATATAATAAAAGAAAAGTCTAAGATGTGGTAATTGGAAGGCAAATCCTGTTCAAAGTTACTGCAAAATGCTTTATTTGAGATATTCATCAACCAAAATATGTTCAATACTTGAATAAGTGAAATTGCAAAATGTCTGCAAAGAAATACAGTTGAAGTAGTTGGAGAAATAGCCAATACTTATTATTGGGCTGTACCAATATAATAAAAGTGACAGCACAAAGTTACTGCAAGACTACCACTCCCCCCCCCCACACACATATTTACACATGTAAACAAATACATATCATATACATATTTTATACACAAGATTTATTTGGAGAAAAAAGCTATACTGTTAAAGAGAAATGATGAAAAGAGTAGAAATAAGAAGGAAATAGCATTTTTAGACTTTAAAGTGTACTATACATATCAACATTATCAAAACTATTTAGTGGGGCAGTTAGGTGGCAGTATGGATAGAGCACTAGCTTCTGAGTTCAAATGTGGCCTCTGACACTTGCCATTTAATTGCTAAATGACCTTGGGCAAATGTTTTAATTCTGATTGTCTTTCAGAAAACCCTCTTGGGGGCAGCTAGGTGGCACAGTGGATAGAGCACCAGCCCTGAAGTCAGGAGTACTTGAGTTCAAATCTGGTCTCAGACACTTAACATTCCCTAGCTGTGTGACCCTGGGCAAGTCACTTAACCCTAATTGCCTCAGCAAAAAAAAGCAAAAAAAAAAAAAAAACCCTCTAAAACATTTGGTACTGCTTAGTAAGTAAACAAACTGTCAATAAATCAGATTAAACAAATGAAAATCCAAACTAAGGAACTCAACCTGAAAACATAGATAGATGGCTTAGGAAATATCTCCCTTTTTCTGATTAAAATTGTTGGAAAAACCTGAAAGCTGACATTGCCAACATCTGCTTTGGACCTGTTGGGATTTTAGGAAAGGATAGAGTTGATTCTAGATTTGGGGTTGTGTAAGGGAAAGAGACAGAGAAAAAAGTTAGACAAAATCCTAAATGGAGCTACAGGAAAACTGAATCCATACCTAAGAATTCCATGAGAGGTAGAATTTAGAATTAGCCAAGCATATAATCTATATTCAGCAATAGACTAGAGATATGACTACAAAGAAGAAAATGCAAATCCAGTGAGGAATATCATGCACTGACTCTCCCAAAAGTTAAATCCAGAATAAGGGCAAAGTCCAAGTACTTGGACATAAGTACTACCATAATAGCTAGAAAAACAGAGTTATATTTAATTTTAAAATAAATTAGAGCTAAAATCAAAAGACTGAGAAGGAAAGATTACAGTTTATATCAGAAGACCCAAGAATTGGTCTCCCTCAGACCAATATGGGTCTATCAGAAAGCAGTGATTACATAGATGAAAGAAATATTAAAATAAAACCCAAAGATTGGGGGGAGAAAAAGCAAGGTTTATAGTGCGTGATTTTTAACTGACTTGGAAAAATGATCCAGGAGAGATAATCTAAGAATCATCCAAGAACAGGCCATGATATCATAGTGTAGGAATCCATAGTTGAAAACTGCCAAGATAGATCAATTAGAACTAACAGCACAGAAAATGAAAATAAAAAGAATCCACTGATCTCTTCCTGAAAGAAACCCCAAAATGTCACTCCAGGAACATTGTGGCCAAAATCATTGCTTCTGGTTAGAAGAATTAGTACTACAAGTAGCCAGAAAGGGGAGTGGGGGGAAGGGGGAGGAAGTAAATTATCAAAAAAAATATATATATATATATCAAGATCACACAAGATTTTGTATCTACTATTATAAAGGAAGAGAGAGCTTAGATTATGATGTTAGATAAACAATGAAAGCTTGTAACCAAAAGACAAATTATATTCCAAAACTGACTAACCTTACAATGAAAAAAATAATTTTAATGGAATAGAGGATTTTCATGTATTTCTAATGAAAAGTCCAAAGCAGCATGAAAATAGAGAATTCAGGGGAAATCTAAAAAAGATAGAGATATCTGAGCATTGGAGGAGTTTATATTCAAACAGAAAGATAAAAAAGGTAAACTTCTTTAAATATCTTCAAGGAACATAAAGGGAGTTAAATAAGATCAATGGGGTCGGTCCTGGGCATGGTTTTGAGGATCTTAATAGAAGAAAGTAAGAGGAAGGGTGGTAAGACTTCTGCTCTCAAATAATAGTGGTGTACTAGGTATAAAATGGAGAAGTATGTTGTGAGGAGGGTATTTGGAAAAACAGGCATGAGAATCTCTTCAATCTGAATTGAACTGAGAAAGATTGAATGCAGGGTTTGGCATAGACATATATTAAATTCATGGGAAATAGCTGGTGACACAGGGAAGATAAGAATGCATTATGGAAAACATATTCTAAGGTCAGGAGACAGACTGAAGAGGAAATCCTGTGATTTTGAGGGAGGGGAGAAAAAGAGAAGAGGGGCAACGGTGCGGAAACAGATCTTTTCAACTATAAATCATTTACATTAAGCTGAGTCCTCTTTTAATAACATCTTTTCCGTAAAGATGAAGACTGGAAAAAGGAGAGATAAAAGTACAAGAAGAAAGATTGGAGAAAAACACAGTTAACTCTGTGAACATGAATTTGATCTGCCTCATATATGGAAGACAATTTCAGAACCTTCTAAGAAACATTGAAAATAAAAGGATTAATACAGAGTTTAACAAAGTGATTGAAACAAATGCTATTAAACCTCATGTGATTCCTATAGAACAGAGGTAACTATCATAGTCTCAGCTTACTTTCTGGTCAACACTTTTTTCAGATTTCCTGACCAAAAATTTCCTCATTCATTCATTCATTTATCTATCTATCTATCTATCTATCTATCTATCTATCTATCTATCTATCTATCTATCTATCTGTCTATTTACAAAAGTTAGAAATAATAAAGCTCTGATTATTACTAAATAAGAACAGAAAGGGTATATATTTTTCAGTTGTTGTACATGTAACATCTTAACAAAAAGGCATAAAAACTTCACAAAAAATGTAGAAAAGAACTTTTTTTTTTCTTTCTGAGAAAATTGAGGTTAAGTGACTTGCCCAGGGTCACACAGCCAGGAAATGTTAAGTGTCTGAGACCAAATTTGAACTCAGGTCAACTGGAGTTCTATCCACTACACCAAGTAGCTGCTCCTATTTAATATATTCTTATTGATAAATTTGATACAATAAAAAGTTTCTTTAAGAGGATATGTAGAAGAATTAAAAATTAGCTAGAGACCATATACTTTGTTCCCAAGGAATTGGTGGGTCAAAGAATAATAATAATAACAATAGAGTATTTTGTTTAGTCAATTACAAACTTGAAGCACAGTATACCAAAAGTGTTTAGATTTAAAGAATTTAGGGGGGAAATATATCTTTCTTAGGATGCTTATCACCTACCGAGAAAGTAAATATTACTCAATTGGGCATGCAAATTAAAAAAAACAAGCATCAGCAAATAAATGAGTAAATTAACAAAGTTTAAAAAACACAACTCAACACTAAATTAGGAGTTTTCAAAATCGGAGAGATTTACAAAATTAAAAGTAAAAACAACTAACTGAATTGACAATTAAAACTACAATCTGATTTTTAAGTTATTAAAATAAAATTGGATAGTTTACTAAAAAAAGAAAATCATTTTTAAAGTATCAAAAATGGAAAAAGGAAAATACATAAATTGAAAACAAAAGAAATGTTTGATAGTTACCTAATATGTGCTAATAAACTGAATTATTTAGATTGTTATTACTTTGTTAACCTTTTATCAAAAAAGGTTAAAAATATTAACAATCGTTTAGTACTTTCAGCCATGTCTGACTCTTTATGACTCTATTTGTAGTTTTCTTGGCAAAGATACTGGAGTAGTTTGCCATTTCCTTCTCCCGCTTATTTTATAGAGAAGGAAAACTGGCAAACAGGCTTAAATATCCGAGGTAACATAGCTAGTAAGTGTATAAGGCCAGATTTGAACTCAGAAAGATGGGTCTTCCTGACTCCAGACCCAGCTCTCTGTCCATTGGGCTACCCAGCGGCCCTTTAATAATAATATGTAATCTTTATATAGCACTAAATTTGTAAGTCATTTAAATATGTTTAAAATATATTAGTTATGCTCTTATTCCTTTTGAACTCTGAAAGATAAAAAAGCCAGGACAAGTTGGATTAGTCAAACCCTCAAAGAACATTGGATTACATATAGTATTATGTAAACTCTGGTAAAAAGTAGAAATTATTTTTCTAAACTTTATAATACAGTTACCCCCTTGTTCCATACCAATGGGAGACAAATCTGTAAAAAACAACAAAACTCTAAACTGGTATCACTAATAGTTATTGAATTAAAAAACAGTATGAAAGTGACTGAAAGATAACTTTTAAAAACCTATATATAGTATGCTCAAATAGGATTTACAGTAGAAATGTAATATTAATTCAGTCTACAGAAACTAAACATAGTCGCCCATTTTAACAAAAATAACAAAAATCACAGTTTTTATCTTTAGATGTTTTAATAGAGCTTTTCACAAGATAGTGCTTCTGCTTAATAACATTACATAAATTTGACTTTATTTAACAACATTCAAAAAAGTCACTTTTGTTCACTGTGCTCTTTCTCTGTTTTTTGCTCCTCAGTTTTATGTCCTCCAGCCTTCCCCCTTTTCCCCATGCCCCTCTTAAATGAAAACAGAACAGACAGAAAAAGAGAGACTTCTGGCACTAACTGGGAACTTCACTTGAGAGATTTCCCATGCAGAGAAGAGACTAAGGCCCATCTCCACCCATCACCCTCAAATCTAGTCCTTTTATGTCTGTCTTCTATGTGTCTATCATGCAACAAAACACCTGTCTTCTTTTGTGATCATATGTCTATGTCTGGCCCCCTAATTTTCCCTCCCTACATTCTCCTCCCTACTTTGTGTGTGTCATGTATTCTTTCCCACCCAGTCCATCGCATGTCTGGCCCCACCTCTTGTTCTCACTTCTCTTTACCTAACCCCCAAGTGTCCTTGAATTTTGTGCTGCTCTCCTTCTTGTCTCCCTTCTTCCCTTCCCTTCCCTTTATCCATGGGCAAATTGTTTTACATCATGGAAAAGTTCACTTTATGTAAAAGTCACTTTATGTAGATGTCTGTGGATTTAATGTAAAGCAAGAATTGTTTATAAATAAGGGAAATTTGGAATTCATAAACATGGAAATTAAAACTCTTATGGTAAATGACATACCCATATTCAAGGGTATGGCAATTAATCCTTGGGTATAGTTTCAATGGAGTATAAAAGGTCATGGGAATTGTGTAGATTGAGGAATTTAGAAGTTGGGGTAGTTGATGAGTATTCATGCTGAAGTATTTCAATAAGAGGGCAGGATTTTGGCAGGCATGAGTGGCTGGTGAGTAATACCGTTAACCATGCACTGAGCTCACTGAGGGAGAAAGAAGAATTTCCTGGAAGGGGCAATAGGATTAATACATAATAGACAAGAAAATCTGTGTTGAATGACAAATTTTACTATCATGAACCTCAGAGGAGGAGAGATTGCTTAGTAGTCATATTAGAAAATAAGTTTGAAGAGACAATGAGATGCAAACAATATTCCAGCTCCTGCACCAAGACTAATGAGTGTCTAATCAACACCAGCAGATATTGAGTGAAAGTACAACCAAATTGGAAAGAATAACCAGTGGTTTGTTTTCGTTGGGAGTCAGGTCTTAATAAATGCAAGATATGGAAGGAGTGAGAAAGAAAGGTTTAAGATGAAAACAAAATTTTAAATTTTGAAATGGGCTTAGAGAACACAGTGAAAGATTTGGCCTGAGATTTTGAGTGTTAAAAGTGGAAGGTTCAGGGAGGGAGTCCTGTCATATAATTGGACATATTCTTAGGCAGATTTTAATAATTGATAACTTGATCTGTGAAAATAATACTCCCAAAGAAATGTTTTAAATGAATAGTTTGCTTTTTAGTTGTTGTTTAGGCTTAGTTATAATTTTGCTCTACAGGTTTTGACTTGTGTAAGTGGCAGTATAATTATTTTTATATGCATCTACTCATGAACTGGCCACATTTCTGATTTCCATACCTTAGAAAAACAAAACAGGACTCTGTAGTGGTTGGTAGGAGCAGTAGGTCACTATGTTGCTGGCTTCGCAACATTGTTGTAAAGGAAAGCGTTATTACTGCTATATGAGTATTTGTTATTCTCATTATTAGGATGATAAACATTTCTAAATGTAGGGGTAAATGAGAAAATTACATCAAATATTTTCATCATGTCCCTAAATCTTAGAACTAGAATGCACTCCTTAAACCTTGAAGGTTACAATTTTAAGTCATGGGGAAGTATTTCTTTATATTGTAATAGTAAACTTAGACAATTATTTATCTCTAACAGACTTTATAAGCCAAAAATCTAAACAAACTCAAGAAGGTTTTAGGTAAATTTAGTATTGTTTATTTTTATTTATTTATTTATTTTTTAATTAAAACAAAGTTAAGAATATTTTGGGTATTCCTATAACCTCCTAGCATGTTTTATGGAACAATCACCACATTCTTCTTTATGTAATCTTGTCCCATTGTTAGTAAGATATAAGACCAGTTGAGACATTAATTCTATTTTGGTTTTCTATATTCTCATGAAAAAAATCATTTTTGATTTTTCAAAATCTGTAATATCTTAGTGAAAAGAAAGGAGTTTGGGGGAAATGGAAGAAAAAGCACAGAGGTGCTATTTGGCCTTTTGTTAATTACAATATAGATCAAGGACAAATAGAATTTTTATTAGTTTCTGTTGATCACTTTTGATTTTGAGTCACTTACTCCTCCCTGTAATCTTTCCCAAAGAACTAATATAGCAAAGATTTTTTTTTTAAGAGTAGAAAAAGTCAGCAAAACCAATCAATACCTTATTTAAAAAATCCTGAAAATGCATAGTATTCCACAATTGGGCTAATCTACCTTTACAAAGATGTGGGAGAAATTATCTTTTCATATCTCTTCTCTTGGACCAGGCTTATCAACTTTGTTATTTTGCAGCATTGTTTCAGTTTCTTTGTGGTAGGCCTTATTTTCCATTTAATATGTTGTAGTCACTGTAAATACTGTTTTCTTGTCCCCACTTTGGTCTTCATCAGGTAATGTGTTTTTTTTGTTTGTTTGTTTTTGTTTTTGTTTTTTCATCAGGTAATGTTTTTACAAAATTCTGTATTGTATCTGTTATTTCAAATTGCTTTGCAAAATGATTGTACTGTTTTACATTTTTATCAGCAATTTATTTGTGAGTCATTCATACCATTACTGTTCCCATGTTGGATGTAAGGTAAAACTTTCAGATTATTTTGATTTACATTTCTCTTTGCCAGTAATTTTGATTTGGACCATTCTTATAAGTGGTTATTAATGACTTGTGAATCTTTTATGAACTTTTTGTTTATATTTTTAGCAATTAGACAGTGGTGTTTGTTAAAAATATTCATTTCTAAACAGGATTTCTAAATTGGATTTGACAATTTAAGATAGTGAAAAAATGTATTTTATTGTATTACAAAATACTTAGACCCTCATTATCTTGCTGTTCAAGTGACTTATTTGAAACAATTGGTACATTTTGATAAGTATAACATATTTACTCTACAATATAACATGCCTCTCAATAGGATTTTTACTTCCTTAAATATATGCTTCTTAGAGTTAATTTCTTACTCTGGATTTCATAAACCAGGTCTCACTTGCTCTTTTAAATGTGTTAAATCATTGTTTTCACTAAAGTATTTTCTGCTGTAAATTACTGAAGTTCTTGAAAAGATGTTAAACATTATACCTGTATTTTATTTAAAGAATATGGCTTCCCAGTCCCTCCTCGCCATCCATAAAATTTGGAAGATATATGATATCTTGCTAATAAATTTATTAGTGAAACTTTTTAATTTCTACCTCCAGGCAACAGGAAAGAATAAACTCACAGAGGGAAGAGATAGAGAGACAAAGAAAAATGTTAGCAAAACGAAAACCTCCTGCCATGGGACAGACCCCTCCAGCAAATAATGAGCAGAAACAACGCAAAAGCAAGACCAATGGAGCTGAAAATGAAACGTATGTTGAAAGCTTATGAATTGTGTGCTTTTAGAGCTAAAATAACTACTTTTATTCTCACTGTCTTTGGGGAAATTTTATGAATGATGAAATTTCATTATTAGGGCAGCCGAGAGAATTAGAATTAAAATAGAAGATTTCTTCTTGATTGGCTGAACTCTTAAACAGAATTAATTCTCTTTTAAGGTGGTTGTGTTAAAAGGTTAATATTATGGACTATTTTATTAGTGATGTTTTATTGTCAGTGATCTGTCAGTCACTGACAGATACCTATACTGAAGTATAGGTACATGCAAGACATAAACAAATCAAATGTAAGAGAACCTTGGAAGGAAAGGGGGGGTCTGAAAAAGGAAAGAGAAGAACACAAGAATAGAAGATAGAGGATAGAGTTAGAGAGAAATTTGTAGTTTAAAGTTGGACTGGTTCACTAAAGGACCAAAATTGGGAAAGGGAGGAAAGTATAGCCATTGTAGATAAGGTGGGTGGCTTGGGTGAGAATATGAGGGATGTAGGGCTTAGAGATTATAGTGAACGTGAATTACGAGTTTAAGAGGAGTATGAGATGGAATGGAAGATTGTGATCAGATGAAAATCGTAGAAGTAAAATACTTGCTCCTGAAAGTTAAGACCATCCTTGTGTGTAATTCAAGTAGGATGGTTGATTGGGTCATGGGAAGAAAAGATTGAGTGTTTGAAAACTGTTGATATCCCCTAATAGGAATTAAGATTTGGGCAGGAGAAGAAGACTGATTATATTTTTTTGATGACACCAAAGAAATGAAAATTAATTGGTGCTACTCTTTTGATTATTTAGGTTGTGTTGTTTGCATTATAGCTCTAGGCTATGATTCCTTATTACTTCTGATTGTCATTTGTGCACCACCAAATGATTTTTTTATTGCTAACTATTCCTTGTTAGATTTTTTTTTTTTTAAGACCTAGTTGATAATTGTTAGGTTAGGTATTCTCCATTCATCAATAACAAATATAACGAGTATGAGGGAAGGAGTTTTTATTTTATTATTTTTGTGAAGTTCTTTTCCTATATCTCATTAGTGTTCATTTTATTCTGAGAACCAAAAATAAAGATGAGTGTTGTGGATAGTTAACAAAATGGTGCTGATAACATTTTTTGGTTATTCTGTCTTGTTCTCAGTATCACCTACTATAGAAAAAGTATTTTGCTCTTCTACATAGGTGGTAAAAACAAAAAAAAAATTTGGAGTAGAAGACTGATTTTTTTTTTTATTCTTTTATATAGATGATAAAAACTAAGAAAAAATTTGGAGTAGAAGAAGACTGATTTTGTTTTATAGCATGTTCATCTTGAAGTTTGTGCAGGACAGGTGGGGACAATGAGTGATCTAGTATTGAAGCTAAGAAGTAGATTATAGTTAGGGGGATGAATAGGATCTCTAAAGGGGAGAAAATGGAGGACTAAAGACTAAACTTTGGGGGTACACTCATATTTAGGATATCAAGAGGAAGAAATAAAACCACAGAAAAATCAGCCTGAGAAGTAGAAAGACAATTGGAAGAGTGGATATTATTATATTTTTCCTCATAGAAAATTGATCCCAAAAGAAAAATTGATGTGATCTGTTGTGTTGATGACACAGAGAAGTCAAATAATATGAGAACAGAGAAAATTTCATTGAATGTAGCAGTTGGAATTATTGTTAGTTTTGAAATAGAATGAACAGTTTAATTAGATTGCTAAAGGTTGAATCTTAATACTTCCTCCTTGATTTCTCTTTTCTCTTATGTTTTTGTGATCCTACTCTTTTCTAATTCTCCTATCTGTCTGATTACTTTTTTCTCTGCTTATCATCCACATCTTATCCCATAACTATGGCAGAACCCAAATTCTCTGACCTTGGTCTACTTTTCTACCTATACTTTCTTTTCTATACTTTCTCAAATACCTTATTAGCGTCAATATTATCTCTGTATATGGCTACTAGATTTATATATTCATCCGTAGGCTCTCCATCCAATCTTACATTACTAATTGCTTGTTGGATATTTCAAACTGGATATCCCAGAGACATCTCAAATTCAGTATGTCTAAAACAGATCTCATTGTCTTTACCCTCCAATAATTTCCTCTGTAGAACTTCCCAATTCGTGTTAAAGGCCTCACCATTCTTCCCATCACCCAGATTCACAACTTAAGTTTCTCAAGTCCTTCTCTACTCACATGCCCAGTCTGTCCATGAGTGCTCTCATATTTGGCCCCTTTCCTCTCTCTATATAAACATCACATTAGTTGAGGCCCTAATTTCCTCCTATTTCCTGGGCATTATAGTTGTTTCTAAAGTTTCTCTCTATCCCAGTTCATTCTTTCCCTATGAGCTGTTAGTATTTTCCTTAATCCTAGGGTGTATATGTATATGCATGTATGCTTAGATATCTATGTATTTGTGCATACTCATGTATATATAAAACTAATCTATTTGACTTTCCAAGCCTTTTATAACTTGCCCACCCTTTCTTTCTTTGTTCATTTTGTATCAATTCTTCTTCCAAATATGGTGGAGCAGGTAAAATCTCTTAAAATACTGACACACAGTAGGCTCAATGGAAGCTTATTTGATTGATTGATTATGCTGAATAAATTTAATATTGGCCTCCTCTCTGAGTAACTAGTTTTGTTACACTAACAATTTCAAATCATTTGGAATGCTTTGTCTCAGCATTAATTCTGTAAGACTCTAAACCATTATTTTTGTCACTTTAATCTGACCATTTTTCCCTTTTGTGTCTTCTGTGATATAGACCCTCCTACCCAATATTTTATTTTTAGTATTTTAGTTAAGTGTTATAAAGTATTCATTAATAGAATTGCCTGACTCAAGGACAATAAAAAGGAGTTGGAGGGTTTTCTTGGTCTCATGTCATTAATAGGAATTCAGCTCGGGTCATCTTTATGTGGAGACAGTTGTCATATGAGCTCCTATGAACTCGGGAGGGGGGGATTTTTATTTATTTATTCATTTATTATATTATTATTTAATGAGTTAATATTTTATTTTACCCCAAATATATATAATGTAATATTTGTATTTTCCCAGTTACATGTGAAGATACTTTTCAACATTCCATCGTCAAAATTTTGTGTTACACATTCTCTTCCTCCCCTCTCCAATTGAAAAGGCAAGCAATTTGATATAGGTTATACATATTCAGTCATGTAAAACACATTTCTATAGTAGTCCTGTTGTAAAAGAGAACAATAGAGTACACCAAAAAGAGAAAATAAGACAAAGAATTAAAGAACTATGCTTTGATTTGCATTCAGGTTTCATCAATTCTTTTTTTGGAGATGGATACCATTTTTTATCATCTCTTTTGGAATTGTCTTGTATCGTTGAAAATAACTAAGTCAAAAAATAAATAACTAAGTCATATGGCTCTCTTCAACAATGAAATGTTTCAAACCAGTTCCAGTTGTTCAGTGATGAAGAAAGCCATATACACCCAGAGAGAGGGATATGAATGTAGACCACGACAATTTCATGCTCTCTATTGATGTTTGCTTGCATTATGTTTCCCTTCTCAGATTTTTTTTTCATGTAGATCCGACTTTTCTTTCACAGCAAGATAACTGTAAAAATATGTATATACATATTCTATTTGTCAAGTATTTTAACATAATTAACATGTAGACTTCCTGCCATCTAGGGTAGGGGTGAGGACTAGGAGGGAAAAATTTGTAACAGAAAGCTTTGCAAAATAAAAATGAATATTTATGAAGTAATATTATGGATTAAACCCATTTAAAATAAAGGGTTGTAGCCAGTACTTTAAAAAGAAACAGAATTTCATAAACAACATTTATGTTCATTAAAAAAAAAGAAGAAAATAACTAAGTCATTTACAGTTGATCATCATACAAAGTGAAATGAGAAGAACATATCTCATGGTTTTTCCACTTTTGTTCCAACTCTCCCCTTACTCCCTACAATTTGACTAGTATGGAAATATTTTTTAAAATATATACATATATAACCTCTATCAGATTCCTTGTTGTTTTGGGAGGGCAGAGAGGAAGGGAGAAAATTTGGAACTCAAAATCTTACAAAAATAAATGTTAAAAACTATACATGTAATTGGAAAAATAAAATACTATTAAGTTTTTAAAAATTTAAAAAGAAAGAAATGATAAGCAGGATGCTCTCAGAAAAACCTGGTAAAGGCTTATATAAACTGATTGTAACTCCTTTAATCTTCTATTTTTTTTAAATTCTTTTGATTGTATCTTATTATGTATTGTTCAATTCTGTTTTTTAAGGAGTTTTTTTCCATGAGCTTTTGCACTTTCTTTTCCATTTGACCAGTACTACTTTTTAAGGAGTTCTTCAGTGGACCTCTTTTTTCTAGTTAGCCAATTCTGCTTTTTAAGGAGATTTTCTCTGAAGTTAATTTTTGAATATCTTTTTCCATTCATCCACTTCTACTTTTCAAGACATTCTTCTTCTTCTTGGATTTTTATGTGCATTTTACATTTGGCCTATTCTGTTTTTTTAAAAGTATTACTTTCTTCACTAATATACTCTTAATTTTAATATACTCACTAATTTTTGTGCCTCCTTTGCCAAGTTGTAAACCCTTTTTTTTTTATGATTTTTGTGCATCATTTCTCTTTGCAACTTTCCTTTTACCTCTCATTGATTTCCCATTATAAATCATTGCTATCTTTTCCTTGTTTCAAACCTATAACAGAAAAATCCTTACTTATTTTTCAGTTTTGCTTCTTTACCAACATAAACTTTACTTATGAGTGTATCCTATTAGCTTGGTTGTACAAAAATCATGTACAATCTCAGGCTACTTTTTTAAAATTGTAAATTAACATTCAATTGTTTTCTCTCCTTCCTACTTTCATCCTTTCCCACATTTAACAAAGCTAAAAAGGAAATGAAAGCCCTCATAACAAATATGTGTAGTCAAGAACTTGACTATAAGCAAAACAGATTCCCATATTGACCATGTCTGAAAATGTTTGTCTCATTCTTTAACATTAATCCACCATTCCTTTTTTAGGAAGTGGGTCACCTTTTGGCCCTCTGGAATCATGGTTTATTAAGTACATTAAGCAGAATTTTCAAGTGTTTCAAATTTGTTTGCTTTTCTGTATGATATTGTTACTCTATAAAAAGTTTCCCCAGTTCTATTCATGTAATTTTTTTATCACTTCATATTAGTCTTGCCATTTCCCAAAATGTCATTTTTTATGGATGTAGTTTTAATTATTCTTTTTGATTCATATACTATAATTTATTTTGCCTTCTAAGACTGGACCAGGTATATATGTCTGTCATATTAATAGGACTTTTTTCCCTTGGTGACTTCTCTGTTTTGTGTTATAGATCTTTACCCCAATATTTTATATTCAGTATTTTAGTTATAAATTAGTTAAGTGTTGATTCATAGAACTTGCTTGCTCAAAACAAGTAGAAGAAACAAAACTATTTTCCTTTTTCTAGGACATTAATTGGAATTCAGTTCATGCTACCATTGTGAGGAAGAGATGTTTCCTTTTGTTTCCAGATTACATAAAAGCTGCTTTAAATATTTGGTTTTTTTACTTATAGATCCTTTTCCTATTTCTTTATTTTTTTGTTGGTATAGACTTAGTAGTGGGTAGTATCTGTAGTTTAAAAGATATCCAGAACTGTCCAAATTGCTTTTCAGAGTGACTGCCAATGCACAGCTCCATCAGTTCTGTGTTAGTACTTTCATTTTTTTCCTGAAGACCCTGCAACAATTGACTTTTTGTCTTATTTGTCATTCTGATGTGAGATAGAACTTAATAGTTGATTTTTGCATTATCTTTTGGGAGAAACGCTCTTATTTTTAAAACTTTAATAAATTCTCATATCTTGTATATGAGACTTGTCAGATAAATATGGTTGTAAAATTTATCCTCATTTACATAATTTTCTTATAACTTTGATTGTATTGATTCAGTTTGTGCATATTGGGGGTTTTTTAAATCATAGTTGAGAGAGGATCATCCTCTCATCTTTTTTGTCCTTCTAATTTGTCTGTGTTGTTTTTCTTTATTGAAACAAAATTCTGAACCCCAATAAGAGCATAGTAAATGATCAAATTCAGGATGAGTGAAACATTTTAAACTAACTTTTACTGCAGGAAGCAAGTATGCAACTCAAAATGAGGCCACATAACTTTACAAAAGCAAGAGCATAGCCTTATATCCCCTTTTCCTAGCTGTAGAAATCCTCCCTCATGTCCCCAATGTCTGGGTGATGAAGTTAACATTCTTTCCTGATCCTCATATAATGTAGATCTCTTAACATGTCTTCTCTCCTGTTGCATACATTGTATGACCTTTAAAATGAGCCTTAGCTCTTCCTGGAGGAGAAGTTAAATATTTATAAAGCAATTAAGCATGCCTACTCTAGCTAGTTATGACCTTTGTTCTACTTTTCACTGTTTTATCTACACAACTAGTTCTGTCCTGTTTTACCTAGTTTCAACTGGTTTTAGTAGCTCCCCTGCTCCCTTCCCCTAGACTATTTCTGTTTTCAGACTTCCAGGTTTTCTCTCTATGGAAACATAACAATCACTTCTGACACCTTTATCCTAGTCATATATCTGTTTGATGCTTGTCTTGTTCTGTGGTGTGATATGTTGTGACCTAAAACATGTGAGTCCTTACCCCCAGTATCTGTGTCTTCAGGTTTATGTAACACTTTGCTCTGAATACCTCTCTGTCTGTCTCTTGTTCTGTCTACCTGTCTATTGTTCACAAACATATACACCATATGTGTATACCCATGCACAATGAAAGAAATCCTTCCTTTATTTTTTTTTAATTATGTGATTTTTTTCAATCAGCAAAAATTTGCCTTATCTTCCCTACCCCAATGGAGAACACAAAAAACCACACCCATTATAAACCAAAGCAAATTTCCACACTTACCATATCCAAAGACAGATTTGTCTTAATTCTGTACTCTAAGCCCATGTTCATCTCTCTGTCAGGAGATCAGCAGTGTGTTAATCATCAGTCCTGGGATTAGTTGGTCTTTATGCTTATAAGAATTCCTAATTCTTTAGAAGTTGCCTTAACCATATTGTTATCAATGTATAAATTGTTCTGATTCTGCTTACCACACTATGCATCAGTTCATGTAGTCTTCACCAGTTTCTCTGAAATGATAATTTCTTATAGGATGTTAGTATTCCATTTATACCACAACTTTTTCAGCCATTATCCAATTTCCAGTTTCTTACCTCAAAAAAAAAAAAAGAGTATTAAAGTAATTCCTTCGTTTTTGGTTTTTCTTGGCACTTAATTTATGCTCCCTCTAATCCCTTCCCATTCCCTCTTCTCCCCTTTTCTTCTTTTTTCACTTTAAATGAAGTGTTTTTTTCTAAATCTGTGTGAAATGTATTCTTATTTTCTTTAATCAGTTAGAGGGAAGTTCAAATGTCCTGTACTTCCTCTTCTCCCCCCACTTCCTTTGTGCAGCTTGATCATGTAAGATAATTTCCCCAAGCTTCCCTTTTTCCTTTTCTTCTCTTTCCATTATTTTCTTAAAATCATCAAGCTATAATAAAATTACTCCTGGACCTTATAACTTAACTTCCTCTTTTGAACTCTGATGACTTAAGTTTCCCCATATTAGAATGTAAGCAGTTTATCATTAGTCTCTTGTCATTGTGCAGTAAGTTTTCTTTTTTATGTCTCTTCAACTTCAGAATTTCTATGTAGCTCTAGCTCTTTTCCTCAGGAGTTCTTGGAAGTCCTTTATTTCACTGATCCATTTTTACCTCTTGTTGCATTATATTCATTTTTACAGGAAATTATTCTTGGATGTGAAGTTGGTATTTTTTGCGGTCTGGAATAGGATATTCCAAGTTCTTTCCTTTTTTATTATGATGACTAGCAGCTAAATTGTGTATGATCCTTACTGTGGCTTCTTGGTGCTTGAATTCTTTTTTGGCTGCTGTTAGTATTATTTCTTTGACTTGCAAGCACTGGATTTTGGCTGTGATGTTCCTGAGAATTTCTTTTTGGGATTTCTTTTAGGAAGTGACTGGTAGATTCTGTTTCCACTTTGCCCTCTGGTTCTAAGATTCCTCACAATATGATGTCTTAGCTCTCTCTCTATCTCTCTCTCTCTCTCTCTCTCTCTCTCTTTTTTTTTTTTGAACATGGCATTCAGATGGTCCATTGATTCTTAAATTATCTCTCTCTGACTTGTTTTCCTGGCCTGTGGTTTTTGTCTTACTTATGTGATTTTTTTTTTTATTCTTTGACTTTGTTTTAATATTTCTTTTTACTCATGGAGTCATTGGCTTCTATTTGGTCCATTCTAAGGAGGTTGGTTGCTTGGGTGTGGTATACCTGTTATACCCAACTATTAATTGCTTTTTTAATTCTTTCTTCCATAGCTCTTGTTTCTTTTTCAATTTTTTTTTCTATAAGCACTCTCTTTTCATTTGTAAAAATTTAAAAAAAAAAAACACTTTTGCTTTTTAAGGCAATTCTAATTGAATTTATACCCAAGCTGTATTTTTTTCTGAGGTTTTACTTGTACATATTTTGCAGTCATTTTCTTTATTATTGTCTTTTAACTTTCCTACATCATAATTGCTTTTTATGATGAAATTATTTTTCTTTTTGCTATTTTTCCAGCCCGTTTCCTGATTTTTGACTTGATATTAGTGTTGGACCCTTATGCAATTTTACAGTATCTGCTGTGTTCCTCTTGCTACTTTCTCGGAGCAAAAACAGGCTAAGAGCCTGCAAGTTTTCAGCGCTTCTAAAGTGGTTTAATACAGAGTAAAATTTTAATTCACCTCTTTTCTCTTCCCAAGCAGAGGGTTGGGGGTTGGGTCTGAGCAATAGGGGGAATGCTGCTGGTTTCATTCCCTGTCAACTAACTGGAAAACTTGGTTCAGACTGACAGAATTATAGGCTTCTCTTTTGTCTGATTCTTCCTTGGTTATTTCTGCCCTAGTTATTTCTTTTCAAGCTGAATTAGAGTTGCGATCCTAGAAACCTTTTCATTTAATTTTGATATACAATAAAATTAGACTTTTTACTTGAAAATTGAATCTCCAAATTACAAATTTTCTTCCCTGGGCTATCTGAACTGCATAATAATCCTTCCTCTGACTATATTTTATTCACAACTGAGTGTGTTTTGCTGCACAACAGCTACTTTCATATAAATAGACACAATTCTTTATAATTATAGGCCACCAACTGACTTGCAATTCTTTTCTTATTTTCCTAGGTTAACATTAGCTGAATACCATGAACAAGAAGAAATCTTCAAACTCAGACTAGGTCATCTTAAAAAGGTACGGATTAATCCTATGCTGTGTATTCCATTAATAATTTTGCAGAGCAGCAAAAATATTATTTTAGAAAGTTTAAAAATGCCTTCTCTTCCTTTTATTTTCTAATGTATTCATTTTAACCTTTGAATTTTCCATCCTCAGTCCCATTTGAGAACTACTCCAAAGTTGAGTGGTTGTCAGGAAGTCAGTGTTAGTTTGATATAAATTGTGTTCATTGCCATTAGGCTTTCCCAAGGTAAAAATCATTTTGGTTTTTTAAAATGTTAATGTTTTTTCATAGTTTCAGAAAATAGCTGCAGTCATATTCTTTCTTAAGCAAACATGGCTAGAAAATAGGTTTCATATCATTACCTGAAGTGAGAGGTTCTGTGTGCACAACCTGCTGATGACTTATGTATGTTTTTAGAAAATACTGATAGCTTATCTTTGGTATCTAGAATCTGGCCGTTCATAGAAACTTTAAAATAGTTTACTTATGTTGTCTGCTGTTGCTTGTAATGCAAGATAATTTCTAATTTAATATTTTGGTTCCTACTTTTTTTGCCATTGGATCTTTGATAGAAGTGATATCAAATAAGATGTTCAGTCCAACCTCACTGGCTAAATTTCTGTCTTTAGTGTTTATAAAAATTGCCTTGAGGTTTAGTCTGGCTCATTAAATAATTCTTTTCTTTGTGCCACCCATATTTTATATAACAAGTGAAATAAATATCTGTGGTTGCTTTTTTTTAAGTGTGAAAACTATGATACTTAGAGTTCTAAGTTATCTTTCCTTTTAATTTCATTGCAGGAGGAAGCAGAGATCCAGGCAGAGCTGGAAAGGCTAGAGAGAGTTAGAAATCTACATATCAGGGAATTAAAACGGATACATAATGAAGATAATTCACAGTAAGCACTTTTTAGGGACATTTTTACAAACATTGCCACTAAGTTGAATTGTCTGAAATGGTATGACTGTCATTAGCTTTGCCAGCTTGATTAAAAACTATTAGTGGATAGTTGTAATAACTACATACTTTTTTGTGGGTGAGGAGAGTATCTTTGTTGATGAGCATAGAAAGTTTACTTTATACTTTGAAAGCCATTTAGAAAATAACCTGATCTTGAGCAGCTTTTCATACACAGCTTACTTTAGTAGAAAGAGCATTTAACTAGCAACCAAGAATTCTGCATATATGACTAAGCTTTGCCCTTAACTTGATTCTTCTAGGATTATATAGTGAGGACTTCAGAGCCCATCTAGTCCAATCTTACCATTTTATGGATGAGGAAATTGCATGCCTAAATATTGAGGTTCAAAAGGAGTTGTTAGAAAGCTTGTTAATATTTTCTACCCTGTGTGTGTGTGTGTGTGTGTGTGTGTGTGTGTGTGTGTATACACTTTTTTTTTTTTTTTTGGCTGAGGCAATTGGGGTTAAATGACTTGCCCAGGGTCACACAGCTAGGAATTGTTAAATGTTTGAGGCAAGATTTGAACTCAGGTCCTCCCGACTTCAGAGCTGGTACTCTATCCACTGTGCCACCTAGCTGCTCATACATATATATATATATATGTTAGAGAATTTTGCAAAGTGTGGAAACTGTAGTTCTTGCCCTTGAGAAGTAACAATCCTTTTGTTTTTATAGATTTAAAGATCATCCAACGCTAAATGACAGATACTTGTTGTTACATCTATTGGGTAGAGGAGGTTTCAGTGAAGTTTACAAGGTAAGTGCCTTGTAAATGATGGCTAAACTAAAACTAAATAAATATTGTACCTACTTGAAGAATTTTTAAAATAGTGAAGTATGACAGTTAATACAAGTTTTTGATGCATAAACAGAAATTTCAAGAATGCATCATAGGCAGCTGTCATCCAAAAGCCAAGTTCTTTGTTTAACCAAACTTTAATCTTTCTGAATCATATAGCTTACTAAAGCGCACATTTACTGTATTTGTCCTGATGAGAAACAGTTCAATTGGGCACTCTCATCACAGGATCACTGTTCTCATAAATACATTACTGAGTAGATACTTCAATTTTGCCAGAAGTTTATAATGGGTTATTAGCCAAGGAATGTTTGATTTCTTTAGGAATTAGTGCACCTGTGAACATTGTGCTCAGTACATCAACTGGTATTTAATAATTATATTAAAATGATTTTTAACTCTAAAGCAAACTGGCTGACATTGCAAATAAGGAAATTTTTAAAATCCTTAATTAGGCACTCTTTTCCTTTTCACTGTCTTCAATAATAAATTTAGAGCTATAGAAGGAAAGGCATTATTTGATTTGACCAAATAATGGTGGAAACCAGTTCTTTGATTTTTTTTTTTCCTTCTTTTAAGGTTATCAAAGCCAAATTTTCAGTGCTTCACAAGTGCTAACAATTATAGCTAATTTTTTTATTAGATGATAATATATATATTCTTGGTGCCTAGCTATACAGAAGGGCTTACTTGGTGTAGAATATGGCAAACACCCATACTAAAGAACTCATTGAACCTTAAAATGGTTAATTTCTTATATTTGTATTACCAATAGCCAGAGCTAACAATTAAGACAACTTAAGTGATATTTTACTTGATTTTCAATTGCTTTGCAAATGTGCATGAATATATTTATGTGAACAATTCATAAAGCTTTAAAAAACCATTTAATGATATACTACTTTATAATATATGATAATATGTGCAATAAAGTATAATATAGACATTTTATAAGTTAGTGTGAATGTTTCATAGTGAAAGTTTTTTTTTTAATTACCTATATTGGTTTATCAAAAATGTTTTTGTTTATGGATACTACTTTCATTTTCTCCTTGTATGACATATAAAATAGATCAGCATAAGGTGATAAACATTTTATGTTTGCAATTTTCATCTATTGAGACATTGACAAGGGCCACTACATGGGCAGTTAAAAGATGGTACCAATGCTTTTAAAGTATGATTTCCAGAATTACATCTGTTCAGATAGTGAGAAGTCACATACACTCCTCACTTTATGATGATATAAAACCTTGTTAATTTCCAACTCATCATTAAGACCATTTGTTGCTGTAAGCATGCCTTTCTTTTCTTAGAATCCTAGAGAAGAGACATAATGCCAGTATAATTCAAGGATTTTAAAGAGGCTTTAGTCTTTATTTTATGATGTGTTTTGAAGGGATAGAGCTAAAGAATAGGATTGTTCTCTTTTCTCTCTATCTTAATAGAGGTCTATCTCAATACAAGCTAACCGATTTAAAAATTATTTCCCAAATAATCTTACCTCAGAGCACCATGCTGATAGAGGACATTTAATGGTTGAATATGCTATTCTGGTTTAGGCCTAATCACAGTAATTTTCCATTTCCATGGTTTCACAAGAGTGATAGAGACATAACTATTTAAATACTTGACATCTCAGTTATTTGACAATAACTATTTGGTTATGAGTTGTCCATTCCTGGTTTATATGATGTTTGTGTTTTCTAGATCTTCGGATGCCATTATATTTGGATATTTCTGAATTATCAAATCATAAATTTCAAGTAGTTGGGGGTTCTTCTGAATTAAATAGGTATTATAGTGAGGTACCTTCTGCTGCCAGATTCATTTAACTAACTATTTTGGACCTTTAATTATATTGAACTGAAAAACAAGAGCTTCAAGTTAGTTGCCCATACCTGTTGAATTTTTTTGCCAGAGTATGATCTAAATTTTCTTCTCTTTGTAGGCATTTGATTTAACAGAACAGAGATACGTAGCTGTGAAAATTCACCAGTTAAATAAAAACTGGAGAGATGAAAAAAAGGAGAATTACCACAAGTAAGTGAACTTTATAGGGACAGATTTTTTTTTTTTCCCTAAGTCATTCTATGATCAGGAGTTTAGTCTGTCAGCAAGTGTTGCCTACTATGTGCTAGGCATTTGTGCTAAGCCCTGAGAAAGACAAAAAACAAACCTTGCTTTAAGGATCCCACATTCTAATAGAGAATATAGCATGTAAATTATTATGTACATTCAGGTTATATTGAGAGTTGATGGGAGGTACAATTCTCTACTGTTCAAAGGCAAGTAAATGGAACCATGAGGAAGCAGGGATATAGAACAGCTATCTGATAGGGGCTCTGCTTTGAATTCAATGAAAGTAATGAATTTGGAGCCACTGCTTACCTTAATTGTCCATGATCCTGTGATCTGTATATTGACAACACAACACAACATTGACTTCTTTATGTTGGCCACTTAGTAAAGGTTTGTATCCTGTCACCTTTCTATTCATCTTCTCAGAAGGGAGACACACTAAGATGGGAGCCTCAGAGAATGGGGTTAGATTGATCTTTTCAAGTTAGCTGTTATGAATTTAAATCTTGTGATTCTTTGTTCCCTCAGGGTGCTGTTTTCCTATAAGATTGGAAACATTGTAAATTACTGACTCATTTGCTTTGGAAATCAGGCAGATTTAATCTGTTGTTTGATTGCCTATCAGGTTTAACATTTGTTCTACTTTGGTGGAGTATTAAAATAGATAATTGTGTATAGTAGGCGCTAAACTAGAAAGCTCCCTTTGACAGGTCAAGTTTTTAATTCTATAAATAGTTCTGATTTCCATTGTAAATTAGAACACTAGAGAAATGGCAGTAATATTTGAGGTGGCTTCTGAGATCTTTGGAGCTGTCAAAGCATTGGCGTCACCATACATACTTTGATGTACAGACTTCTTAAACAACCAATGGTTTATCCATTGTTTATTAACTATTTAGGAGCCATATTTTCTTAAGAGTCCAGCCACCACCACTATGGAAAATAACATCTTAGGTATTATAGAATAGAGAAATTCCTCCTTTGGCATAAGTAGGATTCCACCCATTTTATGAACTATTTAAAGGCATCCCAACCTCCAGCATTTTGTAGGAAGGTAGGTATAGTCCAGTTTTGATGAGTCATTATATTGAAAGCACATAAAAATAAAATAAAATATTCCATTAAACATGTATTTATCAGTGGATACTAAAAACATATGGGGCTTTTTATTCTTCTGACCAATTATGAATGAAGCCACATAACCATTCTAAGATTCCTCAATGCCTGAGGGTATCAGAACCAATTGTCATTGACATCCATGCACTGAAAATATCTTTCTGATCCTTTTTTCTTTTGTATTTTATGAATGATGGTTTGTATTATTTACTTACTTTGGTCATTCTCAGTCAGCTGACTCTTAAGACAATTCTTAGTATAGCCCTAAGGGATAAAATCCTCAGAATTTAGTCAAAGAAAATCTCAGCATCAAGCAACTTTAGTATCTTGCAAGTCAAGGCACTAGGGGAAATAAATATAATTGTTCCCCTTAGCGCTTGAATTTTTGAAGAGATAGAACAGCAAGCTCCAAGCTTTAAGTAGTTCTATCCCTTTTGAGTAAATATTTTTATTCTAATTTGTAACTAAGACATGAAAGAGAAAATAAACAAGCAGGGGTATCAATGTGTTCTAATTCCTAGTTTGACATAGTCAAAGAGTGAATAGACATTGGAAAAACTAGAATTATTAGTAGCTGCTACATAAACTCCAGTGTGCTGATCCCCATTAAAGTACAGAACTGGAAAAGACTGAGTGATTCTTCCAAAATCTTACTTTTCTGTCTGTCTTAAGAACATTATGCTTCATTAAACATACTAAATGGTAACCAAATAATCCTCATGAATCTAATACCTTCCAAAATTTAATTGTTTTCTACCAAAAGCCTTAGCAAAATGTCAAGCCTTAAGCTGCCTTTAACTCTAAAGGAGATCTATATTAGGCATTTTTCCATTATCTCTATAGAATGCTGACTTTTTAAATTAATTCCTAACCACGGAATAAAATGAATCTCTTAATAATTTTGTAAAGAATTTATTGTGATAGTTTGTCATATTCTGATGATAATATATATGAAAAATATCCATTTTATAAATGGAAAAGAAATTATTTACATGTAGTGGGGAGGAAGCATTTTTGGTTCATTCTGTAAGGTATGGCTTTTGAATTATTTTTCCCTACATCCCTAAAATTTCCTAATTTCTAAAATCATACTTTTTCCTCCAGTGCTTTTTGTACCAGAGTAACAGATTTATAATGCAATCTGACTCAAAAGGATTAAGCATTGAGCACAAATAAAAAGCCTGGGATTGGAGTAAAGAGAGATTACAAACTTATGAAAACATTTGGGGAGGGTTAGAGTTTGCCCTTAAAATGTTTTGTTGTTGTTTTTATTTTTGTTTTAGAGAATTATTAAGGCAAATTTAGAATCAGGAATATAGAAAAAATTATTCAAAGATTTCTATGCCACTGTTAAATTTAAAAAGTGATTTCAAAAAACTATAGTAGGGAAATTTATAAATAAAGGCAGAATCATTGCTACTCAATCAAAGGTATGTCTTATCCAAAGCCCAAGATAAAATCAGTTATTTTTTTGAGACTCTAAATGTATTTCCACTTACAAGTAGAGAATAAAATAAAAATTAAAAAAAAAGAAGAATGTTGTCAGCCAGCTTATTTTTGTCCTTATCTTTGGGATCCAAGATTCAAAGATAGAAATATAATTGAGAATGGCAAAGTTTCGTAGATTTGACTGTCTTAGATTTGAAGTTTTAAGGTTATTTTCAGATGATGCAGAACATCTTCAAACGGTACTTCTAGAAATGTAATTTGAGATGCTTCCAAACATATCTGTCCTTTAGCAAAGTAGTAAGACTTTGTGTGACATAACCTCTGAATTTTTTGCCTTTTGTACCATATGAAATTGGCTTATGTTCAGAAACATTCTTTCCAAATCAAGGCCTAAACTTAAATGAAAAATGCCTTTTTTTAATTAAAGCTTTTTATTTACAGAACATCAGTGATTTTTCTATATTGACCTTTGCAAAAAAAAAAAAAAAAGATTTTTTTTTTGTTCCAAATTTTTCCCCTCCTCCCCCTACCCCCATCCCTAGATGACAGTCTAATACATGTTAAATTATATGACAAATCCAATATATGTATACATATCTATACAATTATTTTACTGCACAAGGAAAATCAGATCTAGAAAGAGAAAAAAACAACCACCTAAGAAGAAAAACAAAATATAAGCAAACATTAATAGAGAACATGAAAATGCTATGTTGTGGTCCAGGCTCAGATCTCACAGGCCTCTCCCTGGGTGTATATGGCTTTCTTCATCACTGAACAATTGGAAGTGGTTTGAAACATCTCATTGTTGGAGAGAACCATGTCCATCAGAATAGATCATCGTATAGACTTATTGTTGCCATGTACAATGATCTCTTGGTTCTACTCATTTCACTTAGCATCAGTTCATGTAAGTCTCTCCAAACCTCTCTGAAATCATCTTTTTGTTGGTCTTTTTTTTTTTTTTTTTTTTTTTTTTTTTTTTTTT
>JAJPUD010000883.1:171238-188865 GCA_023553655.1 Myrmecobius fasciatus
TTTTTTTTTTTTTTTTTTTTTTTTTTTTTTGCTGAGGCAGTTGGGGTTAAGTGACTTGCCTAGGGTCACAGTTAGGAAGTGTCTGAGACCAGATTTGAACTCAGGTCCTCCTGACTTCAGGGCTGGTTCTCTAACCACTGCGCCACCTAGCTGCCCCTATTGTTGGTCATTTCTTACAGAACAATAATATTCCATGACATTCATATACCATAATTTATTCAGCCATTCTCCAATTGATGGGCATCCATTCAGTTTCCAGTTTCTAGCCACTACAAAAAGGGCCGCCACAAACATTTTTGCACATGTGGATCCCTTTCCCTCCTTTAAGATCTCTTTGGGTTATAAGCCCAGTAGAAACACTGCTGGGTCAAAGGGTATGCACAGTTTGATAACTTTTTGAGCATAGTTCCAATTGCTCTCCAGAATGGTTGGATCCATTCACAGTTCCACCAACAATGAATCAGTGTCCCAGTTTTCCCACATCCCATCCAACATTCGCCCTTATCTTTCCCTGTCAATCTGACAGGTGTGTAGTGGTATCTCAGAATTGTCTTAATTTGTATTTCTCTGGTCAATAGTGATTTGGAGTACCTTTTCATATGACTAGAAATAGTTTCAATGAAAAATGCCTTTTTTAACAGACTTTAATTTTCATTTCTTGAGACTGACAGAATAAGACATCAGAAACTTTTCAAAAGCTGGTGGTGATATTTCAGAAAATAAATCTTATTTAGACAAAATTACATATGGCAGACATCATATTAAAGTCTTTTTGAGGAAGAGTTTCCCTTCTCCATGTCCATACTACAGGAGCCAGTTAAGTGAAATAAGAGGTGTAAAGAACAGGTACAAATAAGAGTTAAATGAGTGCTTTGGTTTTGGTTTTGGTTGATTGATTAAAATAGTATGCTTAGAGAATAGTCCTGAAATACAAGCAAAGAAACATAACTTATCACTTCTGTTTCATTTGTAGGCATGCATGTAGAGAATACCGAATTCACAAAGAGCTGGATCATCCTCGAATAGTTAAACTGTATGACTACTTTTCACTTGATACTGACTCGTAAGTACTATCTTGGTTATCTGAATAGTCCCCATAATTTTCTAGAGCTATGCCATAAGCATTTCTAGAGTTGAGGTCCTGCGAAGACTTTTATAGCCCAGTAACCCTCAAAACTGAACCTATTAGTATATGGGGAAATGATTCCATACTAATTAACTGCATGCTTTTGGGCTAAATAATCTACGCCCTTGAATATATGTTAGCTTAATTCTAAAAACGTTAAACTCCCTTTTTTTTTTTTTTTTTTTTTCAAGCCAATGGACTTGACTTCACTTGCTAGGGAAATTCTGGAATAGGTGATTAAACAAATTATTGGTGAATATCTGGAAAGGGAAGTGGTGATTATAAAGAGCCAGTGTTGGCTTCAAGAATAGGTCATTTCAGACTAAACTTATTTTCTTTGACAGGATTATCAAGCTAGTAGGTGAGAATACTGCATATATAGTTTACCTAGGTTTTAGCAAAGTTTTTTATAAAGTATTTCATTCTGTTTTTGTGAAGAAGATGGCAAGATATTCATATTATGATAACACAAATTAAATGGTTTCAGAATTGGTTGGATGGCTAGTGTCAGTCATGCATGATTTAGTTAGCTCTTCAGTGAAATTCTTGAGGGTTCTCTGCCTGGGCCTATGATTGAATAAAGACATTGATGGAATGCTTATCCCATTTGCAGACAACACAAAGCTGAGAGACATAGTAGTAATTCACTGGATTACAATCAGCCTCCAAAAAGAAACCAATAAAACACAAAGTCTAATACTTGGGCATAAAAAAAAAAATTTATCTCATCAGTATGAGATAGAGTTGTAGAATACTGAACACTTGGTCTGAAAAATTTCAAAGGGTTTTAGTAGATTGCAAGCTTAATATTAATCAGCAGTATGATATGGCAGCCTAAAAACCTAGTGTATTTTTATATTGCATTAAGAAAAACCTAGCTTCCATGAATAGGAAGGAAGGTCTCATTTTACTGTGCCTTTGTTAGATTTTATTTGGAGTATTTTCACTTCTAGGCTGCACAGCACAAACATTGATAATCTGGGGGATGTCTAGTTGAATGGTAAAAGGCCTTGAGTATATATCATATGAGCAGCAGTTGAAGGAACTGTGACTGGTTAACCCAAAGAAGACAAGCCTGAGGGGAGGGAGGGTGTGGTGTAGGGGAGAGACGAGGAAGGAAAGAGGAACACAGGATAATTGCCTTTATGTATTTGAAAGCCCCTCCAGGGTGGAATAGTAATAAGATTTGTTCTGTTTGGTTCCAGAGAACCGAATCTGTATCAATGGGTTAAAATTCCAGAGAAGCAAATTTTGGTTCAATGTAAGGGAAACTCTTTACGGTTGAAACTATGCAAAACAGAACAGGTTACCTCAAGATATAGTGGGTTACCACTCTTTAGAGGTCTTTAAGCTAAAACTGGATATTGGGCATATTGCAATGTATATTCCTTTTTTTGCTTGTGGGTTGGGTTAGATGGCCATTGAGGTCCCTTCCAACTCCAGAGTTATGTTTTTCTTGGACAGTATCAAGGATGTAAACATGGGGTAATGAACATAAATATAGCACAAATGGAAAAAGTCATGTCTGTGTGATAATTGTCAGTTATTAGTGTTGCATACTGGTTTAGGGAAGTTTTAAAATCTTTGGGCATTGCCGCAATAATTCTGAACCAGACCAGATCACTACATACTAGAGATCCTAAATCTAACATGATTCTTCCAGATGATCTTTAAACTTTTGAGAAACCCCACTTTCCTAGTAATCTGCTTCCGTTCACATATATTGCAAAAGTTACAGAATCACAGAGATTTAGACTTAGAAGGCCCATAAGAGATAACATTATTTCTGCATTTTAAGCCACCATCATCTTTTTTTTTATTTTTTATTTTGTTGTAATGGTACATCATATGTATGTATATGTGTGTGTGTGTGTGTGTGTGTGTGTGTGTGTGTGTATTACTAATTACAAGTAAAGATGGTTTTCAATATTCATTTTGGTAAGATTTTGAGTTCCAAATTTTTTTTTTCCTTCTCCCCTCTCTTCCCTCTCCCTAAGACAGCAAGCAATCTGATATATATATACTATCAATTTTAGCATATTTCTATAAGTCATGTGTTGGAAAAGAAAAATCATAACAAAAGGGAAAAACCATGAAAAGGGGACAGGGGAGGAAGATGAAAATACTATCCTTTGATCTATATTCAATTTCCAGAGTTCTTTCTCTGGATGCAGATAGCATTTTCCATACCAAGTCTATTGGAATTGTCTTCTATCACTGTATTGCTAAGAAGAGCTGAATATCATAGTTGATCATCATACATTCTTCTTTTTTTTTTTTTTGCTGAGGCAATTGGGGTTAAGTGACTTGCCCAGAGTCACACAGCTAGGGAATGTTAAGTGTCTGAGATCAGATTTGAACTCAGGTCCTCCTGACTTCAGGGCTAGTGCTCTATCCACTGCGCCACCTAGCTGCCCCAGATCATCATACATTCTTGTTATTACTGTGTACAATGTTTTTCTGGTTCTGTTCATTTCTTTCTTTCTTGTCTTTTTTTTTTTTTTTCCTTTTTCTTTTTCTTTTTGTGAGGCAGTTGTAATTAAGTGCCAGGGTCACACAGCTAGTAAGTGTTAAGTGTCTGAGGGTGGGTTTGAACTTGGGTCCCCCTGACTTCACAGCTAGTGTTCTATCCATTGTGCCATCTAGCTGCGCTGCTTTTGTTCACTTCACTCAGGATTATTTCATTTAAGTCTTTCCAAGCTTTTCTGAAATCAGTCTGCTCATCATTTCTTTTTTTTTCTCTCTCTATTAAAGTTTATTTGCAAAACATAAGTATGGGTAATTCTTCAATAGTGACCCTTACAAAGCTTTCTGTTACAAATTCCCCCTCATCACCCAGTCTCCACCCCTCCCCTAGATGTCAGGAAATCCACTACATGTCAATTATGTTAAAAATACTTGACAAATCGAATGTATTTCCACACCTATCATTGTTGTGTAAGAAAAATCGTATCTACAAGAAAAAAAAATCAGAGAAAGGAAACACAATGCAAGCAAACATCAATAGAGAGCATGAAAATGTTATGTTGTGGTCCATATTTCACATCCCTCTCTCTGGGTGTATATGGCCTTCTTCACTGAACAATTGGAACTGGTCTGAAGCATTTCATTGTTGAAGAGAGCCATTTTCATCAGAATTGATCATTATATAGCCTTGTTGTTGCCGTGTATAATGATCTCCTGGTTCTGCTCATTTCACTCAGCATCAGTTCACGTACGTCTCTCCAGGACTCTCTGAAATCATCCTGCTGGTCGTTTCTTATAGAACAATAATATTCCATAACATTCATATACCATAATTTGTTCAGCCATTCTCCAATTGATGGGCATTCATTCAGTTTCCAGTTTCTAGCCACTACAAAAAGGGCTGCCACAAACATTCTTGCACACGTGGGGCCCTTTCCTTCCTTTAAAATCTCTTTGGGATATAACTGCTCATCATTTCTTATAAAACATTGCATTCATATACCATAATTTATTCAGCCATTCCCCAACTGATGGGCATCCACTCAATATCCAATTCCTTGCCACTATAAAAAGAGCTATAAACACTTTTGCACTTGTGGGTCTTTATTCCTTTTTTCTGATCTCTTTGGGAAGGCCTCCATCTTCTTAGCCAGATGTTTACTTCACAAATCAGTTTTTCTTTTTTGCTTCCATAGCAGTCAATGGTCTTCGGGTTTTGCACATGATTTTACAGTCTCTGGAAATACTTATTTGGTTCCTATCTATCCTTCATGAGTTACCCAAAATGGATAGTAGTAGTTATCCATTTCAATGAAATTTAAAGTTTTCTATTTTGTCTTAGACACCTCCCTTAATAAAGCCATAGATCGTTCTGTTGTTTTCATATCAACAAATGCATTTCCTCATCAAAGGATATGAACAGACAATTTTCAGATGATGAAATTAAAAACTATTTGTAGTCATATGAAAAGGTGCTCCAAATCACTATTGATCAGAGAAATGCAAATTAAGACAACTCTGAGGTACCACTACACACCTGTCAGATTAGCTAAAATGACAGGAAAGGATAATGACAGGTATTTTATTAAAGGTAAAGGTAAATGACAGGTATTGGAGGGGATGTGGGAAGGCTGGGACACTGATGCATTGTTGGTGAAACTGTGAATGGATCCAGCCATTCTGGAGAGCAATTTGGAGCTATGCTCAAAAAGTTATCAAACTGTGCATACCCTTTGACCCAGCAGTGTTTCTATTGGGCTTATATCCCAAAGAGATCATAAAAGAAGGAAAGGGCCCCACATGTGTAAGAATGTTTGTGGCAGCTCTTTTTGTAGTGGCTAGAAACTGGAAACTGAATGGATGTCCATCAATTGGAGAGTGGCTGAATAAATTATGGTATATGAATGTTATGGAATATTATTGTTCTGTGAGAAACGACCAGCAGGATGACTTCAGAGAGACCTGGAGAGACTTGCATGAACTGATGCTGAGTGAAGTGAGCAGAACCAGGAGATCAATATACACGGCAACAACAAGACTATATAATGATCAATTCTGATGAAAATGGCTCTCTTCAACAATGAAATGCTTCAGACCAGTTCCAATTGTTCAGTGAAGAAAGCCATATACACCCAGAGAGAGGGATGTGAAATGTGGACCACAACATAAAATTTTCATGCTTTCTATTGATGTTTGCTTGCATTGTATTTCTTTTATCTGATTATTCTTTCTTGTAGATACGATTTTTCCTGAAAAAAAAATGGAAATACATATACATATATTCGTTTTGTCAAGTATTTTAACGTAATTAACATGTAGTGGATATCCTGCCATCTAGGGGAGGGGTGGGGAGTAGGGCGGAAAAATTTGTAACAGAAAGCTTTGTAAGGGTTAATGTTGAAGAATTACCGATACATGTTTTGCAAATAAAAAGTATTAATTAAAAAAAAAAAAAACAAATGCATTTCCTCAGTGTCCCTTAAATAGGAAATCACCAACCACTATCATTCTTTCTTTGTTCCTCTGATGCTTACTGGGTTATCTCTTATTATATGGCTTTGCATGACTATGTGGGGCTATTCTATAATTCTTTAACATCCTCAGAGCATTCAGCTTCCTCCTTTTTAGGAATAATTTCAAATATATTTTTGTTGTTCTAAATATACAACTATACCTTTCTTTCTCCAAATTTCAAGTCAGGTTTTCCCCTCCTCTGATACCTTTCTTTCTCCCCAATGAAACCCAGTTTCTCTTTCCTTTGGTTCCTTCATTGTCATTAACACTCTGGAATATGCAGAAATGTTTAGAGTCCCTTCACCTCTTCTAGAAAGAAAAGTTTTAGAACAAATAGATAGCATTCAGTTGACTATGGCAGAAATAGAAACATTTAATGTCCAGTGCAAACTGGACATCTTGATTGAAATTTTCATTATTTGCTAGTTGTTGATATTTTTATATTACTTGTGACTTTTATATCTCACTCTAAACATCTGGCTCAATCCTTGAAGGCCATTTTTTCATTTCTTAATGGTATGACAATCCAAACCATATTCCTTTTTTAAGTTTCAGCAACTCCAAAGCCATTAACACCCCAACTCCCTGTTTTTCTCACAACTATATCCTCCTGTTTCACCAGTTTGCCCCACCTATCAATCCACCCTGCTAATTTGCTTTACCTTCTAGTTTGTTTCATTTACTTTATATTTGCCTTGCTAGCTGTTTCCTTCTTTTCCTTTCCTTTTAGTTGCCCTCCTTGAGGCTTTGTCTTTAGGTCATTACTCTTTGATCCTCCTATTCTTTCTTCATCCTTCTTTCACCAAAGCCAGGGGTTAAATCTGGACTTTGGGATTGTTCATTTTAATTTTCTCAATTTTTTAAAGTATTCTCTTTCCCAAATGCAATTATCTTCACAAGTCCAAAAACCTTCACATCATCTATGTAATTTCTGTTCATTCATTTCAAGTCTCTATTCTCTGGGTCTTTTCCATAGAAACTTAAAAGTAGTTCTCCCAAGAGGTCTTCCGGACCCCTTGTCTGTAAGGAACAAAACAGGATTATCCTGTGCCCTGCAGCCCAGAATCTAGAAATACAGTTTGGATATCCTATCATATCTCCAGGAAGGTTTGAGACTAGGCATGCCTTGACCCTGTCACAAGTAGTCTTTTCCCACTATTAAATCATTAAATCCATTGCAGGGAAATACCAGATTAGGAAGGTATCACTTTGGGGAATCTGAATTCTATATTCTTCTTCCTGTAGCACATCCAAGGCAGGCTGACTTTTTAGAAAAATTATTTAAAGTAAAGCTCTAAAAAGTTCCCATACATTAAAATATGAGTTCAACAATAAATCTAGGGGAAAATGTAAATTTTGGATTATGTGTCATTTGGAGATATTTTAATATTTGTTTCTTTTAATATAAGAAATTGAATTGATTCTGTTTAACTTCAGACTTTTTCTCTTGGAATGTGATCTTGAAAATTTTTTTCCTAGAACAAGAAATGCTTAAGAACATAAATTTAAGAAATAATATGACACTTAATAGAGATTTTAAAAGGATATTTTTCCACAACCTGTGTTTTAGGTCACAGCTATGCTGAAATTTGAGAGTATCTCATATTTTGTTGAATTATTATGTCATTTACTGTTTCTGAAAATCTAAATGCCTGGTTCCCATAAATATGTACTTCTTTAACCCTTGCATAGAAAAAACTGGGGATATCTGTCCACAAACTCTCATTCCCTAATCCACACTTTAAATCTCCTCTTAAAAAAAAAAATAAATAAATCTCCTCTAAGGAAAAGGGTAAACATCTTTCTTAATGTCCTTTACCTATCAAATCAGGGTTAAGTCTTCTTTGCAAGTTCTTTATCTATATCCTTTTCCATAAATGAATTTACTTCAGAGCTCTGTCCTGGATTCTGTTATTATCTTAATGGATCTTATCAGCTGTTGTGCTTTCATTTCCATTTCATTTCTATTATATTTCTATCATTTCCATTCAGATGAGTCCCAAATCTACACATCCAGTTTTCCTTGCTTATCATTTCTACCTGGATATTTTATAGACATACCAAATTAATATGTACCAAACTCAAATCATTATTTCCCTCTAAACCTACTTCTCCTGATTTTTCTTATTTCTGTCAAATAAACCACCATTTCTCCATCTTATTATGAATGACCCAGTTGTCATTCTCAACTCTTCACTCTGTCTCATTTTCTGAATTCATTCAGTTGTTAGGTCTTTAGCATCTTTCAGATCCACCATTCCCTTCCCCTGTTTATACAACAACCACCCTAATACAGGCCTTCACTGCCTGGACTATTGCAATTTTTTCCCTTTTCCCCCCTCTTCCCATTCCCCACATAGTCTCTAGCTCTATTTTCTCCTCTTAAAAATCCATCTTTCACATAGCTACTAAATTGATATTACATAAGAGTAGGTTTGTTTTATGTCACTACATAAGAAACTTCATTTGGCAGCTCATTCATTGCCACTTCATTAAAATACACTGTTTGGTAGTTAACATCCTTCTCATACTGATATGTTATTTTTCTACACCATTTCCATACTCTTCCACATTATTCCCACTCATGCTTGCTGCATTTGTACTGGCTTGTCCACCATGCCTGAAATACTCTTCTTCCTTATCTCTGCTCCATTGAAAGTTCACCTCAGCTACAGTGTTCTTCAAGAAGGCTTTCTTGATTTTACCTTTTGTCAGTGACACATCCATCTACTTTCCCTGTCTGGCTCACTTATATACTCCTATATTTACTTATCTTTTCCCCTTTGTATAATGTAATTCCCTTAAAGACAGGGATTGTCTCACTTTTGTATTTATATCTTCATTGCTTGATACAGTATATTTGATAGGTAGACCATGCCATAAAGAAGAGAATAATAGTAATAACTAAAATAAACACAAGTAGTTTATATACCTTATCTCATTTGATTTGCATAACAACTGAGTGAGATACTTTCAAATACTTACATAATGAATCTCAAGGTATCACAGTCTTGCAGGATCCATGTTCCATTAGATTTTTTAAAATGGCTCCTAGGGTTGTGAATCATTTTAGGTTGGTTTGTTGTAGACACCTAGATATACACTTCATATATTCTAGGAGTTATCTGACATAATAACATAATGTATAAATTATGAAATGAAAAGTTTCTAAGCCTTAATATACTCATGTTAGCAACATCAGTAAAACATTTTTTTAAATATTATGCTGAAATTCTCTTATCCTACTTTGTGGTTGGTTTTTTTTAGACATTTCATAGGTTATTGAGACTAACAGCAGTTTAAAGTTCATGCACTCTATCTCCCCTCAGCCTCTCATTTTTCAAATAAGGAAAGTGAGACTGAGGTAATTTATTCAGTCAAGTAGTCCTGTTATTGGTTAAACTGGTGCTACAACTCAGGTTACCTAATTCTTAATCTAGTGCCTCTTCCACTTGAACAAATTCATTCTGTCATTTTATTAGAAATAAAAATATATTTTTCTAACTAGTAAAAGATACCATGTACTTCCATGTTTATGCTCTGAAACTTTTTGTATCTGTGAAAGAAACTCTTCAATTAATGTCTTGTTCATAGGCATTAAAAGTTCTTGGGTTCAAGAAATATAAACATTCTTCATAGATATTAAAAGTTCTTGAGTCCAAGGAATATAAACATTTGTAGATTCTCTGTTCAGAAGTAGGCTTAGGCAAAATCTTTAGCAAAAAAGTCCTCAGAGCACAGAGTCCAATATCTTTGACCATGGTCATTCTTGACTGGAGGATTCTATATGTTGATCTTCCTGTAAATGGCTTGTGGTTTATAAAGCAAAGAAATAGCAAGGAAAGGGAGAAAGAAATGCAAAAGGATGAGAAGCTGTTCCTCTGAATTGTAGAGCAGCCTTATTAGAAGATTTTATCTTATTACTAATAATTTAATACTTACTGAGTTAGATTGAAATGTTAATATTTGTAAATGTTTTCTTTTATTTTTTTACCTTTAGGTTTTGTACAGTATTAGAGTACTGTGAGGGAAATGATCTGGACTTCTACCTTAAACAGCACAAGTTAATGTCAGAAAAAGAGGCACGATCCATTATTATGCAGATTGTGAATGCTTTAAAGTACTTAAATGAAATCAAACCTCCCATCATTCACTATGATCTCAAACCAGGTAGGTTTCATTGCTAGATAGCAGAACTGTTGGATTTTCTTATTGTTCTTGGGATGATAATAAGTAACTTCTATTTTATAAACAAAATTTGTCAAGAGCCAAAGAATTCTGGTAATATGTGTTTGGAGGGTAGGACTTGGGAGAGAGGTCCTTCTGTGCCATGTCATATCATAGCATGTGATATAAGTGGTCTTAGAGCTTCTAAAACTAAATACTTGTTTTTAGGGCTAGGGAAGTTGGATATGGAGGTATAATATGGGAACATTTGTTGACTCCCAACTTCTTCCTTTTATTCTCTAGAAGCATTTTCTAACCCTTTTTTAGGTCTTCTTTGGGAAGGTCCAAATGGTAGTGCTTTTTCTGAGCATTCTTTATTTGATTCAGCTTAGAGCAGACTAATTTTGGTAATCATTACAAAAGGGCATAGACATGAAATAAAATACATGCAGCTTAGATATATTTTCCCCTGTCCTGTGGTGTACTTCCCCCCCCCCCCCCCAATTTATATTTCCTTTAGAAATCTTCATTTCACTCCATATATATTATTTTAACTATTTGGTTTCATAGAGCACTCCCTCCTTTGCTGAGCCTTTTTCCTGATATCTACATCCTAGATAATATACCTCAATGTTAGAACATGATCTAAAGAGTACAAAATAGGATTGAAATTAAATTCTTTTTCATTTGGTTATCCTGGGATTTTTTTTCCCTTAGACTTCTTATTGGAGCTCTAGGTGTCACTGTTGTACTAGTTTTGATTTCATTGTATATGTTCTACTTAATCTTCTTTCAAACAATCCTTTTGGTTTAAAGAGATCTGTTGAAAGTTAATATAAAAAAGAATCACCTTCTTACCAAATTTAGCATTGTACTTTGCTTTGGTAGAGAAATAATAAATCTACATAGCTTGTTTTTTCATTTATCTGGAAAATAAAAATCTGCTAACAGGCATTAAAGTCCCTTAATAGCTTTATTCAAAGGAGTCACATTTTCACTTTTGTTCAGATTTTAGTATCATTCTCTTTTTGCTTGTTTGAATTTTTCTTTTAATCTATGTTCCTTCTTACTCATAATATTTTTGTTCTTTTTAGGTAATATTCTTCTAGTAAATGGTACAGCATGTGGAGAGATAAAAATCACAGATTTTGGTCTTTCTAAGATTATGGATGATGATAGCTACAATTCAGTTGATGGTATGGAGCTAACATCACAGGGTGCTGGTACTTACTGGTAAGTATCATAATTTTGTTGAAGTGGACTTTAAAATGGATGGGATCATTCATTTGTGTAACTAAAGCATTTGTCAATATTTGGTTCTAGTAATTGATAGGAAAAAAGAAAGCACCCAAATCAAACAAGTCTCCCCTGTTCTTATGGTTAGTTTCTATTGAAATGCAACTTGATTTTTTTTTTCTGCTATAAATTTGCCTTATTTTCTTCCCTTCTTTGGCAACTATTTTGTTGAAATATGTTTTTTATAGTATCAAGTCAGATAATTTTCTTATGACATAATTTTGGGGCCAGTAATATAAGTAGAAGAATACTGTTGTTTATATGATGTAACTTGAAAGACATTGAGTACCCTATGCCCAAATCATCTCCTTTACCCAATTGTCATAATGCTTGAAATTGTACTATTAGAGAGTCATTCCTTTGGTGTAAATGTTACAGAGAAAGTAAATATCCATTCTTTCCTCAGGGTATCTAATTTGAACTCTAATACAATTCCTGACTGAATCTAAGAAATAAAAAAGTGAATTTTGGATCCTACATAGGGAAATAGAGACTGTTTAGTTGGATAAAGTGTTAAGAGTTATATGTCTCTACCTTTTCACAGGGTGCAAGGCACACTGCACTTTGGGTCTAGTCTTTTTTTTTTTTTTTTTTTTTAATAAATTTTTGTTTTGGGGCAGCTAGGTGGCCGCAGTGGCTAGAGCACCAGCCCTGAAGTCAGGAGGACCTGAGTTCAAATCTGGTCTCACTTAACATTCCCAGCTGTATGACCCTGGGCAAGTCACTTAACCTCAATTGCCTCAGCCAAAAAAAAAAAATGTTTCTCTTTTTAAAATTCTCATTGTTGATTCACAGTTATTTCCCTTACCTCGCATCCCGTAATCTTCCCTTATAACAAATACAGTTAAGCTAAATAGCCCTAATACTTTTGTTACATCTGAAAACATATAGCTCATTCCATACCTATGGTTTACTATCTTTCTGCCAAGATACAAGAGACATGAGGCAACTAGGTAGATAAAGTACTGGACCTGGAATCAGGAAGACCTGAGTTCAAATCTGGTCTCAGACACTTATTAGCTGTGTGAGTAGTATTTTGGTCACAACATAAAATTGTTTTCCTAATTCTGTTTTATTCTCTCTGCATAGATTCTCCATATTAACTTTTGTCTTATTTCTCTGAATTACTTACATATATCATCTATTATAGCAGAGACATTCATATATGCAATTGTTACCTATGAAATTAGGCTATCAGAGGCCCCTTGAGGGGGGACCTCCCCCACACTTACCATGGTTTTCTTTTTGCTATGAACTTAATAAGCATAAACACATAGGCATTTCAATATATCAGAACAAACTTTAAAACAAACCCAAACTAGAAAAGAGAATAAATGTGAACAATTAAGAATTAATTACTTAATTATTAAAATGTACGTTACATTTAATTTTATGGTAACAGTGTCTCTGTCATTTTCTGAACTATTTATCTCTTGTATTTTTGTAAAATTTCTTAAGTATACTTGCTTTTTTTCTTGCTTTTATCACTGTCCCTGCCAATCATTTCCTAAGCCTCCAAATAGAACTGGTTCCTTGGAACAAATACAGCTAAGTAAAACAAATCAATACATGAGACAATACCTGAAAATCTATGTCTCTCTGTGCATTTTTTAATCACTTCTCTGCTAAGAAATGAGAAGCATGCTTCATCAGTTTTCTGAAGTCATTCAGTTAGTAAGCATCCAGAATCTCATATATACCAAGCATCGTGCTAGGCCCTGAGGACACAAGTGCAACAAATGAAACATTCTTTATTTACCAGGAACTGCTAAACTAAAGGGAAAAAGAAAAAAATGTGCAAATGCATATGGTATAAAGTGAGTAATTACAAAACAATTGAATATAAGATAGTTTGTGAAAGAAGACGGTCGCTTAAAATTATGAGGTTTTAGGAAAGGTTTTATATAAAAGACGGAACTTGAACTGAGTCTTTAAGGAAGAGTAGGACTTTTTAAAGCCAGAGATAAAGAGGAAGAGCATTCCAGAGATGCATTATGGATGAAGAACTGAGACAGTTCCATTTTGGTGGGATTAGTGAGATTGTAAAGTGCTTTAAAAACTGGATATAGGGATTTATAATTTGTACTAGAAGAAAATGGGTAGCCATAGGAGTTGATTGAATATAGAAGTGACATGGTAATGTAATTTTCCTCCCTTAAAAAAAATCAAATTGGCTAATCGTTTGTCTATTGTTATTGGGTTTTTTTTTAATAAAGCTACTAATTTTTTAAATTCAACTGAATTTTTTTTAACTTTTAATTGCATGCCCAATTTATTAATCTCTTCTTTTTTGTAATGAGAGTTTTTGGTTCCCTTGGTTTTTCTTTGCATCAAGTCAGGTAAACTTTCTCTGAAACTGTCTTATTTTGTCATTTTTCTTTTGGTCCAAAACATATTTATATTCGTGTAGCATAATTCATTTAGTCATTTCCCAGTAGATCAGTACCCCTTTAGTTTTTAGTTTTTTGCTGAAACAAAAGTAGATGCTATAAATTTCTTTGCACGGGCCATTTTCCCCTTTGATCTCTTTCATTACTATTTTAAGTTTGAATCCTTTTTGCAAATTCCCTTTATTGATTAAAGTTTTTGTTGTGTTGTGGTCAGTAAAGAGTATGCTCTTTTCTGAATTTGTTTTGCGTTTATTGCCTTAGTGTGTGGTTAGTTTTTGTAAAAGTATCTCAGAGATAAATAATGTGTGTGATCTTTGATTCTCATTCAGTAATTTAGAGCTCTGTCTTTTTTAACTTTCCTACAAAAAGGAATTCAGGTCTTTAGCTTTTTAAAAAAATCCTTTCTTTAACCTGGAAACTCTGAATTTTGGCTCTAATGATGTTTCTAGTGTTTTCAATTTAAGACTTCTTTCAGGAGGTGATTGGTGAACTCTTTCCATTTTTACATTTCCTATTTAATTCTAATGGTTCTTTGCAGATTTATGATAGCTTAAAATATAGTGTTTGGCCTTAGTTTTTAAGGATATAAATTATCTTTCTGTGACCTTTTTTCTTAATGGTAGATAGATTCACAAGTTCTTAAAAATTTTCAGTAAACTTTTGACTTTTAATATTTCTTGTATCATGGAATCATTGATTTCTATTTGCTCTTTTCCTTTTTTTAGGAAGTCTGCTACTTAGGTCATGTTTTAGCTTTCCACAATTTAGAAATTGTTTATTCTTTCCAGTCTTTTTCCAAAAGAACTTTAATTTCATTTTTTATCTCTTGCTTCATTTCTTCCATCCACTTTGGAGTCTTCTTGGGTAAGCCTTTTTTTTTTTTTTTCTGGAGAATCTACTTATACCTTTTTGTGCAGTGTCTTATTGTGTATTATGTTTTCTGCTTAGTGACTCAGTTTATGAATTGAGACTTTGTTTCAGGAGCAGATTTTGCCTTCTCTTGGATTCTTGAATAGGTTTGCTAGATTCTGGTTCTGTCCTTTTTGTAATATGGATGTCACTGCTGCCACCACGCCACAATTCTGGGTAGAGTTGCTGGTTTCTAGTCTTTCTTGCTTTCGTATTTCCCCACCTTGCTCTGCAAAAAGGGGCTGGGATCAGATCCCATCTTCTACCTCAATGTCTGGTTTTTGCCTACTTTCTGGATACCCTAGTAGAGATGGCTAGCCTTTGCCTCATCTCTTTCTCCTTTTCCTTTTCCTTTCCTTGTTCAGTCATTATTCAGAGTTGGGTTTCTTCTTAGCCTATCATTCCAAGCTAGGCTTTATTTTTTTGGATTAATTTTGCTCAAGTATATGTGCACAGAGAACATATAGTAAAAATTTGTTATTAAAAAAGATTGCAGAGTGTCAGGTCAAAATCGGAAGCAGTATCTTCAGTATGTTTATTTATTGTGGTGGTTTTTGTGGGTGGTGTTCTTGTCATTGTTAAATTACTCAAAAATATCTTCTCATAGGTATTCTAGAAAAAGTTTGATAGTTGGTTTATTTTGTAAAGATATTAGACCCTGGATTTAGGGAATTTTGGTAGTAATTTGAATCACGAGAAAAGAAAAGTAATTTTAGTGTTTAGATCACTAATTCTGTATATGCAGTACTATTTGAAAAGATGCATATTAAGTAGTATTAGTAAGAATTCTTTTATAAGGATTAAGAATTCCAAGTATTAATAATTACTTTGAATAAGTTGACAAATGTTGTGACAGACTCCCTTACTTGGTACAGCATGTCATTTAACTTTCCTATTCTTCAATTTCCTCTATAAAATGAGGGTCTTGAACTTGATGCTCTCTGAGATTTCTTTCCTTTTTAAATTTATACTTCTGTGAATATTATTTTAAACTAGCGGGCTATGTGCCAACACAGAATAGTGGAAAATCTCTTTGTTATGGAGTTAGTTTATAAAGTGCTTTAATAGTCTATAAAGTATTTGTGGTATTGGTAAGTTTTATTGACCCTATTTACAGATAAAGAAATTGAAGCTCAGAATGGTTAAATGATTTGTCCACTTCTGTCCAGGACTTCTCTCACGTTTGGCGGACTTTCAACTACAATAGCCAAGATTTTTTTTTTTTTTTTTTTGCTTTTTTATTTTAAAGAGTTTATCAATGTCCTGCAGCTTTGTATTTAGATAAATTCATTCTTTTACCTTTTTGATAATTTGCAAGTTTAGGAAGTTAGATCCTGTAATGAGAAATTAAAATTGAAATATTTTAAAAGTTATTTTATTTTGCTTTTTCATTGATACATTTTTTATCTCCTTCATTTTGAAATATATCCCTTCCCATTGCCCAACCAAGTAAACTATACCCTGTAACAAAAAAGTAGCAATGGGACATGGGGAACCATGGGGAAATACTCTAGACTTACAGGGAAATGTGCCCTTACTGCAGCTACGGGGCTGGAACATCCCAGAGATGCCAGAAGTTCACAGCACCAAATCTAAACGGTCCAGAAGATATAGAAATCAGTAGCAGGGATCTAGGACCAAACAACCAGTTCCCAGTCATCTCAATCAAAAATTTGGAGAGGACTGAACCCATCTCTGCTTCAAAGTTCCAATTCAGTATTTGAAGTTGGGTATAAGAGAGAATAAAAAATACTGAAAAAAACTCTGAAGAACTATTTTATATCCATAGACTTTCAAGAAACAGTTCCTCAATACTAGCAGAACCTCAGAGTGGGGGGGAGGGTAAGGAGAAATGACTTCGTTATAAGGATTACAAGGCAGCATTTTCACACTCTCTATTGATGTTTGCTTGCATTATGTTTCCCTTCTCAGATTTTTTTTTCTTGTAGATCCAATTTTTCTTGTACAGCAAGATAACTGTAAATATGTATACATATATTCGATTTGTCAGGTATTTTAACATAATTAACATGTATTAGACTTCTTGCCATCTAGGGGAGGGGATGGGGGGAAAGAGGGGAAAATTTGTAACAGAAAGCTTTGCAAGGGTCAATGTTGAAAAATTACCCATGCATATGTTCTGCAAACAAAAAGCTTTAATTAAAAAGAGAGAGAATGAAGTACATTTAAAAAAAAAAAAAGCAAAATTATAAGTGAAATAGAGGTCTGATGAAAGGAATTAGAAGGAAAATAGTTTAGAACAGAAAGTAGAAAAACATCCTAGTAGCATAGTCTCTAGAAATAAGTTAAAGCCAATGACAGTGAAACAAGAAATCTTACAATAAAATCAAAAGATTGAAAATTTAAAAAAGAAAAAAGTATGCTACCAAAAACAACTGATTGTGCAATGGATTCAGGAAAATCTGAGCTTAAATCCAGCCTCTTGGAAGCTCTGTGACCCTGGTCAAGTCACTTAACCCCTACTGTCGTTCTTCTGTCTCACATCTTTCCTCCCACCCCACTGAAAATTTTTTTTTAAAAGACAACTGATTGAAAAACAGGTCCAAGAAAAAGTAGTACCATCCTTTTAAATAATTGGCTTGTCACCTAGATGTTCTCCTCCATTCACTATCTTACATACACATGCACACAGCGCAAAATCCTACACTCTAGTAACTTGTCCACTTTTGTCTTTTGTACCTTTGTAGGTAGAAACACACACACACACACATATATATATATATATATATATATATATA
>JAJPUD010000883.1:188965-235753 GCA_023553655.1 Myrmecobius fasciatus
TATATATATATATATATATATATATATATATATATATATATATATTTCTTCTGTATTCCTCTCTTTTCTCCTCTTGACATTGTAGTCACCTTGATGAAGGCCCTCATCATCTCACAACTGGACTTTTGCAATAGCCTGCTAGTTGGTCTACCAGTTTCAAGCATCTTTCTCCATTCCCATTCATTCTCTGTCAAATTTATCAGATACAAACTTGACCATGTAATCTCTCTACGTGACTGTTAACCTCCAGAATCAAATATTAAAGCCTTTATCTCTCTTTAAGCCTTTTATAACTCAATCACTTTCTGCCTTTTCAGTATTATTTTATCCTTTTTTGCATTCTCTGTATTCCAGGGACATTTGTCACCATCCTACGCTCTGCACAAAACACTCTATCTCCAAATTTTAAAGGTTTTTACTGGCTATCTCCTAAACCTATAATACTCCCCTCTCATTTCTGCCTCCCTGGTTTTCTTCAAAACTTAGCTAAAATCCTGTCTTCTATAGGATTTTGATTCTTTGAATTCTAATGCTTTCTCTCCATTGACTATCTCCAGTTTGTTCTGTATATAGATTAATTTGTACATAGTTGTTTGCATGTAGTCTCTACTGTTAGCTTCTTGAGAAGAGGGAATGTTTTTTACCTTACTTTGTTATCCTAGCATTTAATACAAGGAGCAATTTAGCACAAAGGAGATACGTAATAAATGCTAGTTGAATGGTTGAGGAGAAGGAATTTAGCCATCGTTGGATAAGTTGCAAGTTAAGCCTAGATGCTATGTTTCAAGAACTGATAAATGAAATGTATCCAGATCTATTAAAACCAGAGGGCAAAATAAAAATAGAATCTACTGTTTTTCTCATAAAAGAAACCCATGATGAGAATTCTCAAGCATCTCATAGCTAAAATCCAGAAAGTTACAGACCCACCTCATCCAACTTCCCCAAATACTACAAACCGCAACATACAGTTCAGATATAGAGGAATCCCATAATTGGAATCATAGAAGATATGGTAACTACTATTGTAGAAGAGAGGAAATCTTGAGAGTGTGATATTCCAAAAAACAGAAGATAAAAGTTTGCAATCAACAATAACTTTTTTTTTTAATCTGAATATATTCCTCCAGGGGAAAATTTTAAAAGAATTTTGAAGCATTCTTGATGAAAGAACTAGAGATTAGAAGAAATTATGAAATACAAGCACATGAATCAAGAAAAACAAAAGTTTTTATAATTGGAGGGATTCTGTAGTGATGAATTGCTTACATTCTAACAAAAGAAAAAAAATAGATGTCTTTTCAGAATCTTTATATATTTAAGAATTAATAGAGAAGCAGTTTTATAAGATAAAAGGTCCTGTGAGTATTCTATTTAGATCAATTTAAAAGAGAAAAGAAAGGAAGTTACAACATAGCAGCAAAGAATATACTAGGTAAGAAAGGTGGAGGGGAAGTAAAACATTATCTGTATGCATGGGAAGAATAGTATCCAAGTATAGAGAAAAGGGTGGATAATTGGGCATGATGGACCTCATTCTTATTTAAACAGACATACTCATATTGTTTAAGTATAGATATACATTAATTCAACAGAGAAATGAGGACAGGAAAGTTTTAAAGGGGAGGATAGAAGTAGAGAAAATTCATTCACAAACAAAACAAACTTCATTACAAGGTCATTATAGTGAAAGCACAAACAAATTTGTTTCAATTGGAACTAGAAGGTAAATATTTCCTAAGGAAACTTTGCAGCAAATTCTCTGATAAAAGTATATCAAGATATATAGGGATTTGATACAATTACGGAAAAATGAGAGATTTTCCTATAAATAAGTGGCCAAAGGATATAAACAGTCTGTTCTCAAATGAAGATGTGTAGGCTCTCATTAAACATACTAAAAAATTCTCGTAAATCACTAAAAATAAGGAAAGTACAAATTGAAACAACACTGAGCTTCGTCTCATCAGATTTACGTGAGTGATACAAAAGGGAAAACAACAATTGTTGGTGGGGCTAAGAGAAAATAGATGCATTAATGTAGTTTGAGTTAGTCTGGCCATTTGGGGAACTGATTTAAGAATTATATTTCCAATGAATAGAGTACCAACCTTGGAATCAGAACCCGAGTTCAAATGTGGCTTCATATTCTTGACACTTACTAGCTTTGTGATCCTGGGCAAATCATTTAACCTCATCTTCCATGTCTTGGAATTTCACCCTTGCCTATAGTGTGGTCCCTTCTGCCTTTAAGAAGTAGGGATTGTTTTCTCACCCTTACTGCTAGTATTTTCCCCCTCAAACTACCTTTTATTTTACCATTTTGGTACATATTTGTATTTATTTACTTTATATTTGTACTGTTATATTTGCACCTTTATAATACAAGCTCATTGTGAGTGGGAGTTAGTTCATTTTTGTATACCTATATCCCTAGTGTGTGGCACTTAAAGGTGCTTAAATATTTGCAAATTGATTGACTATTAATATGTATTACAAATCCTAACTTCTCAACTTTGCTAACTTTTCTTACAAAATAAAAGATATCTTCTTGTTGAATGTCTTAGTTTGGCACAATTATTTTTTAAGAATTTCTCTTACCTTTTTCTTATCAGGTATTTGCCACCAGAGTGCTTTGTGGTTGGGAAGGAACCACCAAAGATCTCCAATAAAGTTGATGTTTGGTCAGTGGGGGTGATCTTCTACCAGTGTCTTTATGGAAGAAAGGTAAGGAATATGATTATTCATCTTCATTTGAGGGACATAAGCACTGTATGAACTTTGGTTACCAGTATCATTCAGCTCATGGAACTGTCTCTTGCTTGAATACCCTGTACTAAAGATGACTTGAAGAACCATCAGTTCTCATAAAGTGGAATCCATAAACTGTCATCAATAGAAGAGAAAACTATACTGTTTTGGAATTGCTTTCTGAATAATCAAGGAATCGGCAATGATTCTCTAGCTTTAAGGCACTTAGTAAATGTAACTGACCAGCAGAACAAAACAAAACACTGATTTTTGTTTGTTCCCACAAATTCTGGAGGAATTCAGGCTCACTTTGGGATGGTGTGTTTCTATCTGCTTCTCATCCTTTGCTGGATTAATGTCTGTATCTGATGATGAGTGTATATCAAATCTCTTTTCTCTATATATTTTCTTGCTTCATCAGCTACCATGGTTTATGGCTTCATTTATCATCTCCATGCAAATGAATGCAAATCTCTCTTTTACTGAACATTTCAAACTGATTGTTTCTTAGGTATCTTACATTCAGTTTATTTATTTAAAAAAAAAATAAAGAAATTTTTTGTCTTTCTTTCTCTTAAACCCCTTCTTCAGAACTAAAGGATTATTTTTTGTTTTTATTTTGAGGGGTAGGCAATTAGGATTAAATGACTTGTCCAGGGTCACACCACTGGTAATCCTCTGAGGTTACATTTGAACCCTGGTCCTCCTGACTCTAGGGGCCAGTGTTACAGCATTATCATTTAGGACAACACAACCTTTCCAAATATCCAGCTTGATTACCTTATTGTCATCCTGGAGTCCTTTTTCTGCATTCACATAGCTATCATTCTAGTTAAGGCATGGAGTACTGTAATGTTGTCCTAATTGGACTCCCTACCTCTTTCTACTCTAATCCATTCTACTATCAGTGATTTTTCTAAAATTCAAGATCTGACCATTTCAACCCTACCCCCAACTCAGTGACTTCAATATGGCTCCAAACTATCTTTCCAATTTTTGTATTTTTAAAAATTTATTCATTTAATATTTATGCTGTGTGTGTGTGTGTATACATATACATACATATATATATATATATATATATATATATATATATATTCCCCATCAGCATTAGAGTTGTAAGCTCCTTTGGAGAAAGAATTGTTTAATTCTTTTTATTCATATCCTCAGAGTTTAGGATGGTTGTCAGGCACATATTAATTAGGTGCTTAATAAATACTTTTTATTTGATTAATTGGCTTTTAAATCTTTTGACAAAATGATGCCAATCTCCTTCTTTAGCCTTATTTCGCATGATCCCCCACCGTCCTCCATCTTCATGCACTTAGCATTCTAGGTCAACCAAACTATTACCTATTTTTCCAATCTTTAATACTTAACACATGAATAGCCCCCAAACCCCCCTTTTCTTTTTTTTCTTTCTTTGTTTTTTTTGGCTGAGGCAATTGGGGTTAAGTGACTTGCCCAGGATCACACAGCTAGGAAGTGCTGAGTGTGTGAGGCCAGATTTGAACTCAGGCCCTCCTGACTTCAGGGCTGGTGCTCTCTCCACTATGCTAACTAGCTGCCCCATGATAGACTTTTAATAAAAGCTTTACTGACCAATTGCCTCTAAGCATTCATGCAAACTATCCTTTATAGGAAGAATTCCTTCCTCATCTTTACCTTTCAGAATCTTTATCTTCTTTCAAGGCTTGTCTCAGGTTTCATTTCAGCCACGAGGCCTTTCTTGATTATCCCCATTTATTGGTGCTCTCTTCCTCTTTGATTTATTTATATATATATATGTTGTATGCCTTCAGGAAATTGTAAGCTTCTGGAAAGCAAGGACTATTTTGTTTTTGTTTCTGTTCTCATTGCTTTGCCCTGTATCTTATTATATCATTTTTTTCAAATTTTTTCGATTAAATTTAATTCTGCATTTGCCCAAAGATTGTTTATTAAAGATTGTTTTTTTTTTCAAGTTTATAATAAATTTACACTATGGTTATAACATTTTATATCTTCCAAAGTTTACATATGTCAAACTGCCCCAACAGTAAAAACTATTTTCTTAATTTAAATAATAAATAATAAATAAAATTTTCATACCAGGGAGTATTTGATCAAGGCAAAGAACTCAAATTAAGCTAGTAATTAACCTTGGGAATAGAAATATAAACAGAAAGACAATCACTGTATTTGCTAACTATTCTTCCCTGTTATAGATAATGTTGATTGTATCAGAAGACATACTTGTTACATGCAATTATTTAGTTATGTTTGGCACACGCTCTCTCACACACACACCCCACACAACACACACATCAAATGTCACAATGGAAATGGGACCAAAAAGCTGAAGTAATTTGTTCCAGGCTGTTTCTCCATAGCAGGGTGGGCCCATGGGACCAAGGACTGACAGACAATAATCTGCCTGGGGAGTTTTTTTAGTGTAACATATCCCACTAATCACCTAATGTCTTTTTTTCATGATAATGATGAAATCAAGCACATAATTTTCTGTCATCATCTAACTCCCTTATTTAGTCCTTCTGTCAAATGGGAAGAAAACCCAGGAGTAGTGAGGTGTAATCACTGGATGCCCTCTCAAGTAACATAGCAGTGCTGCTGTTAGCATGAGACTTATACGGAAAGAACCTTTTGTTAATGTTTAGCTCTCATAGGAGGAATGCTGGAGAGCTCAATTCAGGTTTACAATTTTGACAAGATTGCTACTACTAAAGACAATTGGACAGCACTTCTGGCCATTCATTTTTGAGTGCTCCTTTAACTTTCTTGCCTTCCTGCTCACTTTTCCAGTATTCACTATTGTTTTCAGTATTTCATCCTTCTATCCTTTTTCTGAACCCTGTGAGTTTTGTTCAGGCCCACAGGCATTACTCAGGATTAGAGAGTTTGCTGAGCCCCATTTTAAATCTTCTTTGTATTTGTACTCCAGACTTTTGTCAGCCTCTGAGTAACTTGTTTTGGAAGAGGTTGCTTTTCTCCTTTCTTTACTTGAACTTTGTACAGGAATGGTGATATTTTAAGCTGGCAATCTTAATAATCATTCTTTTTCTTTTTTAATAAATATAACAGCCTTTTGGCCATAACCAGTCACAGCAAGACATTCTGCAAGAGAATACTATTCTTAAAGCTACTGAGGTGCAGTTCCCACCAAAACCAGTTGTGACACCTGAAGCAAAGGTAAGCTTGACATGTCCCATGAATGGAATGTTCAATTTGCCCTCTGAGGTATTCTTTGTATGGCAACAGATATGCAAGTTGGTTATTTTTCCAAACATTATTGAAAATGTTAGTTTAGGAATGAATTACACATGAATCCTGCTACTGTTGCTTTTTCCCCTACCACCTTTAGTTTCATATAAGTAATGTTATTAGTGTGAAGGTCCCCCAGGGAAGGGAAAGAAAGGAAAGGTGGCTTTGTTCATTCATTCAACAGATGATTTATTGCTCTCCTACTCAGGTGCTATCTTGAAGGACTCACAGTTAAGTAGGCGAGATAAGAAAATTAAATAATGAAAAAGCCTAGACTTCAATCTTGGCTCTTCTGCTCATTTCACCTCCTAGACTTCCTAGGACTTCTGTTTTTCATCATCTGTAAAATGAGGAGTTTCAATTAGATGACCTTTAAGGCCCCTTTCAGACCTAAATCAAATAATCCCAACATTTGAAAAAAAGTTTTGTCTTTTTTTTTTCCTGCAAAAATATTTCATTTCTATATTTTATATTATACAAATTGTAAGAACTCTTACTCACCCCACAACCTCACAGAAATAGAAGGCACTGAGACTTCTTGAATATCATGCTTTTGAGATTCTGTTACAGAGTTTTTTAAGTTACTCAGACCTATTAATACCAACCATTCCCAAAAGTGTTTTCAGTGCATGCATTTGAGACACCAATGCAAATTGTTATTTGATAACTATTCTTTTTTTTTTTTTTTTTTTGCTTTTTGCTGAGGCATTTGGGGTTAAGTGACTTGCCCAGGGTCACACAGCTAGGAAGTGTCTGAGACCAGATTTTAACTCGGGTCCTCCTGACTTCAGGGCTGGTGCTCTATCCACTGTGCCACCTAGCTGCCCAATAACCATTCTTTTTATTAATTCTGCTACCTATGTTCTTTGATGAATTTTTCTTTTTAAGAGTTGTTAGAGTATTCATGTGGAAGAAACTCAAGCCACTTGAAACTTTCATTAGACTGTAATCATTTTTTTTAAATAATAGCTTTTTATTTTTAAAACATATACAAGGATAGTTTACCCTTGCAAAACTTTGTGTTCCAAATTTTTTCTCTCTCCCTTTCCCCCACACTATCCCCTAGGCAGCAAGTAATCTAATGTATATTAAACATATGCAATTCTTCTATACATATTTCCACAATTATGCTGTACAAGAAAAATCAGATTAATGGGAAAAAGTGAGAAAGAAAATAAAAAGTAAGCAAACAACAAAAAAATGAAAATACTATGTTGTGATCCATATTTAGAATTCAAAATCTTTCAAAAAATGAATGTTGAAAATTGTCTTTATATATAATTGGAAAAAATAAAATACTGTTTAGAAAAATAAGATCTTTAGGGAAGACAAAAAGTGAAGAATGGATACAGATTTTTAAGTTCATTAACCATTTTGGACAGCCACAGTGTCATCATAGGTCCCACTTGCTCCATGGGTATACTGCAAAAGTCATTATTGCTTACCTCCTCCTTTCTCCCCAGACTCAGTTAGATAGCAACATGAAACAGTGGTACCATCTGGGTTTTCTTACCTGTACCTTTTCTCCATTTGTGACATAACAAAAAGTCTGGTTATCAAGTTCCTTCCTAGACATGAATTTCCCCTTGTCCTGCCTTAATGGTGACATTAAGATACTCAACATAAAAACCTGTATCCGTTGTTCACTTTTTGTCTTCCCTAAAGATCTTACTTATTTTTTAAAATGGTATTTTATTTTTTCCAAATTATATGTAAAGACAATTTTCAACATTCATTTTTTGAAAGATTTTGAATTCCAGATTTTTTTCCATTCCCTTCCTTCCTCAAGATAGCAAGTGATCTTTTATAGGTTATACATTGCATAGCCTTTCAATAAAAGTGTCACTTTCCCATCTCTTGCTAGTATTGGTGCTATTGGAGGGGACTCCAAAGACGGCTTAAATTTTGCATTACTATATTTATTCTCATTTCCTTAGTTGGACCATCCATCCCCATTTGCAATAGAGAAACCGCTGTAAAGGGCTCAGAGAGGAGTAAGGCCAGCAGTGCAGGTTATTCACCCTCCTCTGTGACTGTTTTAGTGCAAGTTGCTTAAGGTTTTTGTGGGGTGTAAGGAAGGAAGGTGATGTGTGTGGTTGGCATTGGCTATATTTCTCCCTCTAGCACCCTTCATCCTGTGGAGGAAGAGAGAAACAGGTAATGGCCTGTACGTTTTTTTGGTATCTTGGCTTTAACATACAGTGATTTTATTTGAAAAAGATCCTATCCTCATTTGAATTTCTCATTCTGGCTGCAAGTTGCTTCCTCAAAGCTGTTTTCTCTTTCTAGGCATTTATCCGGCGCTGCCTGGCCTACCGGAAAGAGGATCGTATCGATGTCCAGCAGCTGGCATGTGACCCCTATTTACTTCCTCACATCCGAAAATCAGTTTCTACAAGCAGCCCTGCTGGAGCTGCAATTGCATCAACTTCTGGGGCATCCAATAACAGCTCTTCAAACTGAGACAGATTCTTAGGCCAAAGACTGTGCAACACAAGCGGACAAATGGCATTCAGCAGTGGATTCGGAGAATAGCGAATCTGAATGGATTTCATGAAACCTGTACCAGGTGCTTTTTTTCTTGCTTTTTTCCCATCCATAGAGCATGACAGCATCAGTTCTCATTGAGAAGAAACCTTGGGCAGTGCCAGCCAGGCCCTGCAGGAAAAAGCCCTGAGGTTCCCATGTCACTGGCCGCCATGTGTGGCTGCTCTGAGTGAGGGGGGAAAAAACAAAAAACTAACTGGATCCATGTACTGTGAACGTGCAAACATGCAGACTCGGGGGGTCCCTGACGCAGCGCTTCTGATGAAGAATGTGGACTTTGAAAATACAGACTGGGCTAGTCCAGTGTCTATATTTAAACTTGTTCTTTTCTTTTAATAAAGTTTAGGTAACATCTCCTGAAAAGCTCACAGCACAAAGGCTCAGCTGGGGATGGTGTTTGACTTCAAAGGAAAAAAAAAGTTGCTATTGCCCATTGATGGCACTAGAGTTAGTGTTCCCTTCTCCCCCTCTCCCTCCCCCAATTTCAGTTTTTAAAGACTTACAGCTTCCCTGGTCCCTTTTTTATTTTTGAAAGAAAACATTTGGTCGCAAAGTGAAACCCGTATTAGCAGGTACGTGGAAATGTTCATTCCAATCAGATGCAGCTTTTTCCTCTTCTATCTGGTCTCCTATTAACAATTGTTACCCTCATCTCAGTAGAGAAACAGTTGAATGGGAGAAGATGTGTGGCTTTTTGCCATTAGACAAGGAATAAGGTTAGAAGACTGCAACTAGGAGTCTCTCTAGGTTTTCAACTATTTCTTCACAACTTAAACACTTGACGGTTGTCCCTTTTAATTTATTTGAAGTGCTATTTTTTTAAATAAAGGTTTGTCTATCCATGCAATCCTCTTGGATTCTCTGAATATATTATCTGTTGAATCTGTCAAAAGAAAAAGAAAAGACAGAAAATAGTCTGGAGAGCCAAATGCAGCAATAGGGAGCAGTAGCTTCCTTCACATGATCTATGTGCTCACTAACAATTGTATGTTTCTGGTTTATTACATTAAAATTTGAACAGTCCATAAACTTTCCTCTGCTAGATCATTTGGCAGAAAACTCCCCTACTCGTTTTGTCCCCTCCAAACTAGTGTGCATGTGTTCCAGCACACTGTGGTTTTAGCTTACTTATTTACACTCATCTGATGGATTTTTGAGAGATCTCAAGAATTAGAGATGTCAAATCTTAACATTCTTTTGGATCTGACTTTTTAGTCGTTTAGTCACTGAGGTGTGTGTTCATATGGAGAGGAAACTGAAATGGGAGCCGCATGGCCCCTCTCTGCCCTCCAAACACCAGAGTGCTAAACCCAAAGAGGGGGAAGGAGGCCAGAGCCCAAACATGTGGCAGCCAGCTTGGAATGTAACTAACATGTGGCAGGAGAGCTCAGCCAGAAATATTTAAAGATGCAGCATTCAGGAGGGGGAGGGTCCCCAAGGCTGAGAAAAGGGAAGCCAGAAAGGTGGGAAGAGAGGGTAAGCACACAGCTCGTAATCCCCATGTTTCTTTTATATAGGTTTTACAGGAGAAGCAGGGAGATGCCACTGCTAGCAGTTTTTTGGGGTTTGTTTTTGTTTTTGTTTTTTTTACCTATATGGCACACTTTGTTTCCTTCACTATGGAGAGTCACCATGGGATGATCATAGCAAATTCTTGAGTTAGAACGTCTGTGAAGCCAGTCCAGTGGGACTTTAACAAGAGTCATCCTTCAAGTCTTCATTAGTGCCTGTTTACAGCTTTCCAAATTTTTTTGCTTCTGGCTTGGGTTTCTTTAGCAGGTACCTGATAAACACTAAAACCTGACAAGGAAGGAAGCCCTCCTGGAGTCTGAAAGACTTGAGAGCAAGGACCTTTGCTGAGAAGGGGGGGAGTAACTACTTGTGTACTGACATAGAAGAAACTATGATCTTTAAAAAAAAAAAATTCAATAATTTAATCCTAGTAACTTCTGATTAACTTGATTGGATCTTGAATTCTACTTTATAATATTTTTAACTTTATTTTTATTTGAGGGGGAAAATGCTGCATCTTTAAGTCTTCCCTCTAACTTCCTGCCCTCTTCAACCTCAGAGAAAATTAACTCCTTTCAGAGCCAGTTAATCTACATGTTCAGGCTCCTGGAATTGTTAGGTTTTCTTTGAAGTGAAACTACAGTAACTCCACTGTGACTATTGAGCTTTATCTTCTACTTTTTCTACCTCCACTCTGAAAGGAGGAGCAGATAGATTCCCCACCCTCAGCCTTATTGTGTATCTGGGACAAAGATGGTGCTGACTTAGGTCAGCTGGTTCTGGGACAAGACCTTTGCCCTTGGATGAAATAACCTCACCCTAGGGGCAAGCAAAGTACACTGTCCTTTTCTGGTGTGGATCAGGTCACTAGTGAAGAACCAAGTGGGACTCTAGTTTTGACGTGCTTTGTTAATATGGGTTTCACTTTCTCCAAGGATGGCCCCTTATTGCCACAATGTTCATTTACTTTACCAAAAAAAAAATTTTTTTTTAAACAATGTATTAATTTGTAACTTAAACCTGGCCAGACTGTTTTGGCTTTACCCAACAGATGAAAGACATGGATATTAAAATAAGTTTTAAGAAATGAATTTCCCAGACTCTTGATTTTACTATAGTTGGGCAGCTGCAAGCAGAGTCACTTCAAGATATGGGGATTTTGAGCATGAAAAACAATTTATGGAGTCACAGGTAGGAATTGCAAGCTAGACGTCATTAAGCCTCAGGTCCATGAAATAGGAGGATGCTGAGGGATCTAGAGTGGAAAAGAATCTTGGCCATGAGTGAAATGTGCCTTACCAGTGCCACCTTATTTTCTGTACGTGACCTGGTCTATTATGGGGTAAGAGCATTTGCTTGCTATACTTGCTCCCTCCCAATTTAGCCCAGGAACTATTGTAAATTCTAATCCACACTTTTTGACCAAGTTAATTAGAGCCTTGCCACACCATACTACGCTTCTTGTCCTTCTGTAACTGAAAGCATTAATTGCCCAGCCCAGTAATTTCATGATGAGTGTTTCCAAATTTAGCAGGCAGGTCCCAGTTGACAATCATTTGCTTGATGTGCTCTGTCAGAACTTGGTTCTTCCAGTCATAATCTTGGAGGATCTAGGGACCTCTAGAGCCGAGGACATTAGAGCCCAGCACTCTTAAGTGAAAGAATTTTTTTAAAGTCTTTTATCATAGGACAGATGATACAGTCCTTTGATCTAGATCTGTTTTTTCATATAAGTGACCAGGAAAACTATGTTGGGCTAATGGTGGATTAACTTCCTGAAGATATCAGTCAGATAATACCATCTGCTCATTTATTCTGTTTGATTGCCCTAATGGGACTAGTATCCTCATGCTATCCTATCTTATATCCGTTACCATTTTCAGTTAAAATTATCTTTCCTAATCCATTAGCACAGACATCTAGGGCTAGTGAGCTCTTTGGTTTGTAAAACAAGACAAAGGTTAGCTGAGTAGGGAGAATGGGATCATTGGGAGGAGAAGGTTAACTTTTTTTTAAGAAACTGATTATTCTTGATATCCAAGGGTTAATTGAGAGCTCCAGCATCATTATGAAGGATAACTGGAAAAGATTCTCCTCTCCTGGAGCCTTAAAAAGTTCAAGGAAATGACAGGGCCGAGGAAGGTAAACAGAAAATGACCAACCTTGAACTGATTGGTCATATGCTGGTAAGGCTGGTGAACTATGATGGGGATGGGGTGCTCAAGGGGAGGTGGTAGGGAAAGGGCAGGAACGAGGCTACTGTCTTTTTTTTTTTAGCATTTATTCTGATAAACCACATGAGGTCAGTGAGATTGTGTTCTGATCTCAATCAGTTGTTATTCAGCAAGCCCAGGATGCCCAGAATTCAAACACCCCTCAGCAAAATCTCACAGCTTAAAAGCAGCTGCAAATAGCAAAGATGTGTGACTTTGTTGGCCACATAACCATTTTTGTCATGAGAAGCTTCTTTCTAATCAATACACCATTACTGCATTAAAGATGTAGAGGTACTTGAAATTCATATTTACCACTGGCACACATTGAATTGCCTCACCTCCCCCAAAAGAGAGACTTCCTAGGTGCGTCAGGGTGGAGCAACCTGTAGACTGTTTGCTTGTGGCTTGGATTGTGGCCAATCTATACTTGGATCTGGTCAAGCAGGCATTTTTACCTCTCCAAATAGCAGCTTTGTGAGAGCTAGAAGCCCAAAGCATCCTTACATTTATTGCATTGTGTGATCCAGCTCCTTTCTTCCCTTCAGCAAAGGAGCAGAGGGCAATAGAACTGCTATTTTCTGAATTATACTGCCATATTATTCCAATGTAATGAGAAATGTAGTGGACCAGAAATCAGGAAACCTGGATTTTAGTCCAGGCTTTGGAAGTGTCTTCACTGGATGCTAGTTTCCCGGAGTGCACCCTAACTGTGCCAAAAGCAGCTGGGCAAGAGAAAATGGGCATTTTGATCCTATAGCAGCACAGACCTAACTCTTCAGAACCACTGTCAAGACTAGTATGTCTGATCACCCCATTGTTTTGTAGTCCTTCTTGTCTTACAGCCCCACATCTCTCTTCCTTTTTTTCCCTACTTCTTGACCCTAAGCATTTGTAGAAGTCAGAAGAGCATTTTAACTTGGTTCAAAAAAGGCAATTACTTAACTTTCTGGAGCTACAAAATTTCCCCAAATTGAACCAGCTTCTTTACCATTGGGATAATAAAAGGATAGTCCCATGAGACAGCCAATGTCTATTCAGCAAGACTTTAAAGGGCCAAGCTGGAGGAAAGACTGAAATCCCAGAAAGGGATCCCATGTAGCTACTCATCTTGAGACATACAAAAACCCTGTGCAGAAGATAACAGGTAGTTCAAGCATCCATCTCAGGAGTATGGTTCTGTCTCAGAGAATTATCTTTTAATACTACTTGACTTGAACAAGTACTCAGACACACCACTTTTCTCCTTGGAAAGAGGAAGAAGCCAACAGAATTGTGTATTGGTTACAAGGTTTTAGGTGAGGACAAAAATAACAATTTCAAGCAATAAAAGATTACAGATTTGAATGAAATGGAATTTAAACTCCACTAAGCCAAAGAAATTGTATGTAAATATGCACTTTGTAGAAAAAATTCAAATTAGGGAGCTCACAGCCACATTTAGAAAGTGTTGCAAATTCTATCTGGCAGATATTTGCAGCAAACACAAAGAAAGCCAAGGATGTTCCTCTACCCAGTGTTCCATCCTTGAATCTGCATCTTCCTCTTCTGGAACTTTGCAAGAATATTCTAAAAAGACTTTAATAGAAGTTGTTGTTTGTCCTTACTTTAAAAAAAGGGCTGATGACATTGTCTTGATTAGTGTGAATTGGATTTAAGTGAGGTAGTGTTGCACAAAGTGTCAGCCTTACTCTTCCAGACTCCTCAAAGTCCTCCAATGGCAAGACAAGATGACTTGGGATGGTTTAGGAGATTACCATGGTATTTTACATGTCTGACTAATCTTTCAGTGCTCCACAGCCACCTGCTTTAGCTGCTTTTATGACATTGGAACAAATTGTTCTCATTTGCCTATCCTACCAGTACATGATCTTTACAAGCTTGAGATAGACATTCCCTTAATTTAATTAATTGATTAATCCCAACAGCTTTGAGGCTCATTGGTTGCCCTCAAGCTGGTTAAGGCAGGTAATCTGCCAAGACAGATTACCAAGATGTGGCCATTGTGCATGTTACAGTTTCTTGGAGTCATAGGCAACAGTTGAGTGGCACGTGGACACTAAAGGTGAATGAGCAGCCCTGAAAAGGACTTAAGCAAGTCCTACACCAGAGGTGTTAGTCCTCTTTGAACACCTCATATACCCCCAAAATAGAAGATAAGAGGATGTGAGAAGAAAGGGGAGAAGAAATACTGCAATTTAGTAAAAAAGAGAAATCCACCATATCAAGGAAGGCTGAGGGAAGCTTCATCTAACTGTTGTACACTCTGAAACCTAAAGTTAAATGGTCAGATTAATTGGCTGGCACTGAGTGCTGCTGTTGTCTGAGCTATTGTACTGGGCAGATGCAAAACTTTGGGTTATTCTATTTCTCTTCATTCAAAACAAGGCAGTACCTGGAATAATTTTCTCAAGCAACAATTGTTTTCCTTCTCTTACTCCAAAATTATGTTATTCATCTGTCCTGGCGTAAAAGATAATGGAAAATTTAATTAATATGGTAGCTTGTGGGTAGCCTCATATTGGAAAGATTTTTTTTAATTCATTGACTGAATTTTGTTATACAAAATACATTAATCTAAATAGGCATGTCTAGTACATAGCCTACTGAATAATCCTACATATCTCACACTTTGCTAATCCTAACATGATGGTAACCTCAAGATCTCAAGGGACAAATGTTTTAATTTGCACTTTATAAAGAACAGAATCAAATGATTCCACTTCTTTAAAAAAGAAAAGATCAATTTATATAACTAATCAATTATATAATTGTAACTTTTTGTTTATTGGATAAAAATGTTATGTATCATTTTTAAAACAGCCTAGGATTTAACATTTTATTTTAAATGATGCAAAAGTAATAGTAGTTGGCAGCATTTGATATGAAAAATCAGTAAAATTAATTTTTAAAAATAAAATTAATGAACTGGACTTAATCATCTCCAAGTTGTCTTCAAGCTGTGACACCAGGGACTTCCAGAATTTAGAGCTAAAAGGTACATTTTTAAAAAATCTTTAAAAAAAATTTTTTTTAAACATAAAAAATAGAAAAAGGGGGTGGGGCATTGCCATCTACATAGCAGAACATGAGAAGGTTTCAAGCAATAAACTTGCATTTCAAGAAAACCTGTATAGTAAATACTATACAATGTGTTGAGTAGTCCATCTTTTCTTTGCTTCCTTATAGGTTTTCTTTTGTATTTTGCTGTGTACTTTTTACTTTATTCTTTTTTTGCCCTTCCTTTCTTCTCCCCCTTCTTCTCCCAGGCTTAACAAGTATGAATACATATACATACAACACAAATATAGAGGTGCACATATATACATAAACACGTATGCATGTGCATATACATAGAGTGATATCTATAATCATCCTACACATATACATTCATATGCATCTGTGTAAGCATATATTATGCTTATTTGTCCGCCATTACTCTGAAAGTGGATAAAATCTTTATGTTCCAAGTCTTCCTTCAAAGTTCCAAGTCTTTTTCATATTTTTCTAACTTCACCAACTCATCATTTCCTACACCATAACAATATTCCAAACTTAAACTATCTAGTTATTTTAAATAGTCTAAATGTTGATAAATATGGCTAACATAGTTTCCCTGTTTTTTCTCCTTTGATTAAATTGAAAGCCCCTGCTTTTTTTTTTTACATAACAAATTCTACTCCTGATCTTGTTTGTATCTCCTATTTCTGATCCTTCCTGACTTCTGTTTTATTTCTACCCATTATCTTGCCCTCCTATTACTTAACCTACCTCTTCCCCATCTCTCTATTATTCTCTCCCCATCTTTTTCCCCTTGCCCTCTTTTTTCTATCTGAATTTAGAAGACTTTAATAGCTTTCCAAATATGTGTGTGTGTGTGTGTGTGTGTGTATGGTGTTCCCTCTTTATCCCATTCCCATTAACCTCTACATCCTTCTATGCTCCCCCTTATTCTATACCCTCATCCTCTTATGTCTTTAAAAATTTAGAAGATTTTTATTGCATTCTAAATGTGTATGTAGTTCTCACTTTAACCCAGATCTGACAGTTTCCTTGTATTTCTAAAAATCCATCCTTTATCCTGTCCCTATTCCTTTATCTTCTTTCTGAATTTCAAAGACTTTTATATGTTCTAAATATATTGTTCTCTTTAATATATTTCCAGTGAGAGTAGGTTCTAGAACGTAAGTCATCCCCTATCTAATTTCTCTCTGAGAAGTTCCTCTTGCACATCATTTGTATAGTTTAATACTCTTTTTACCTTTTTCTTCATGTTATTACTTTTTAGAATCAATCACATCATACTGGGCTCTACCCCAATCTTTCTTTAAAACTACATAATTAATAACAATCTTAGACATAGAGTTTACTGTTCTGTTATTTCATTATATTTGCCATTACTTAGAATTAGTCTGATGCTTACCTTACTGTTTCGTGGATTTTCAATTAAGTTGCGGTCTTTTTGCAACAAGATCCTGAAAGTCTTGCAGATCATTAAATATTTATTTTTCATTTAGAATTATTCTGAACTTTGCTGAGTGTGATATTTTCAGCCATTACCCCAGTTCTTTTACTCTGATATATAGGATTTCAAGGCTTGCAGCTAGGTCTTATATGATTCTAATTGTGGCCTCACTGTATTTGAATTTTTTTTTTTTTCCTATTTTCTCCTTGACCTGCGGGCTTCAGAATTTAGCTAGAATGATTCCTCATAGGATCTCAGGTGCTCATTGGAGATTTTTTTTTTTTTATTTCTACTTACCTCTCGTTCTAATACTTCAGGACAATTTTCTTTAATTATCTTTGTATCATCATATCAGGATTCTTAATTTTGACCATAGCTTTCAGGTAATCCAATTATTTTTATGTTTTCTCTTTTTGATCTGTTCTCTAGATCAGTTATTTTTCTTGTGAGATGGCTCACATTCTCTTCTAATTTTTGATTCTTTATATTTTGTTTGATTGTTATATTTTGGTCTCATAATTTTGCTGGTTTTCCCTTGCACAATTCTAATTTTTTTCCTTTCCTTCCCTTTTTAAAAAAATGCATTTTCCCTAGTTTCATGTAAAACAATTTTTAATGTACATTCATTTTTTTTACATATTTCCACAAATCATGTTGGGAGAAAAAAATCAATCAATGAAAAGTAAAGATCACAAGAGAGAAAAAAAAACACAAGAAAAAAAAATGAAAATAGTATGCTTTGACTCACACTCAGTGTCCATAGTCCTCTCTGGATGCGGATGGCGTTTTCCATCCAAATTTTGTTAGGATTGCTTCCAATCAATGAACCACTAAGAAGAATCAGGTCTATCATATGTAATTATTACACATTCTTATTGTTATTGTGTACAATGCATTCCTGGTTCTGCTTGTTTTCACTCGGCATCAGTTCATGTAAATCTTTCCAGGCCTTTCTAAAACCAGCTTCTTTATTTTTTTTTTTATTAAAGCTTTTTATTTGCAAAGCATACATATGGGTAATTCTTCAACATTGACCCTTACAAAGCTTTCCATTACAAAAATTTTCCCCCTTAGTCCCCACCCCTCCCCTAGATGGCAGGAAATCCACTACATGTTAATTATGTTAAAATACTTGACAAGTCAAATATATGTATACATATTTCCACACTTATCTTGTACAAGAAAAATCGTATCTACAAGAAAAATAATCTGAGAAAGGAAACAATGCAAGCAAACATCAATAGAGAGCACGAAAATGTTATGTTGTGGTCCACATTTCATATCCCTCTCTCTGGGTGTATATGGCTTTCTTCACTGAACAATTGGAACTGGTTTGAAACATTTCATTGTTGAAGCGAGCCATGTCCATCAGAATTGATCATCATGTAGTCTTTTTTTTTTTTTAATATAAATGACTCATAATTTATTGGGAACTCACATCATTGAATTTAATACAATTTATATTATTATTCTTTTTTTTATTAAAAGCTTTTTATTTACAAAACATGTGATTTTTCTACATTGACCTTTGCAAAAACTTTTTTTTTTGGTTCCAAGCTTTTCCCCTCCCACTCACCACCCCTAGATGACAGGTAATCTAATACATGCTAAATATGTTAAATTACATGACAAATTCAATATATGTATATATATATATATATCTATACAGTTATCTTACTGCACAAGAAACATCAGATCTAGAAAGAGAGGAAAAAAAAAAAAAAACAACCTAAGAAGGAAAACAAAATGCAGGGAAATATTTACAGAAAGCATTAAAATGCTGTGTTGTTGGCCACACTCAGTTCGCTCAGGCCTCTCTCTGGACGTATATGACTATCTTCATCGCTGAACAATAGGAACTGGTTTGAATCACATGATTGTTGAAGAGAGCCATGTCCATCAGAATTGATCATCATGTAGTCTTCTTGTTGCCATGAATAATGATCTCCTGGTTCTGCTCATTTCACTCAGCATCAGTCCATGCAAGTCTCTCCAGGCCTCTCTGAAATCATCCTGCTGGTCGTTTCTTACAGAACAATAATATTCCATAACATTCATATACCATAATTTATTCAGCCACTCTCCAATTGATGGGCATCCTTTCAATTTCCAGTTTCTTGCCACTACAAAAAGGGCTGCCACAAACATTCTTGCACATGTGGGGCCCTTTCCCTCCTTTAAGATCTCTTTGGGATATAAGCCCAATAGAAACACTGCTGGGTCAAAGGGTATGCATAGTAAAATCAGCTTCTTTATCATTTTTTTATAGAACAATAATATTCTTTTTATATTATATATTTTTATTTTTATTAAAAGCTTTTTATTTACAGAACATATGAGTGATTTTTCTACATTGACCTTTGCAAAACTTTTTTCTTTTTTTGTTCCAAGCTTTTCCCCTCCTTCCCCCCACCCCCCACCTCTAGATGAGAGGTAATCTAATACATGCCAAATATGATAAATATATGACAAATCCAATATAAGTATACATATCTATACAGTTATCTTACTGCACAAGAAACATCAGATCTAGAAAGAGAGAAAAAAAACAACCTAAGAAGGAAAGCAAATTGGAACAAAATGCATGTAAACATTCACAGAAAGCGTTAAAATGCTTGGGGATACCATAATTTATTCAGCCACTCTCCAATTGATGGACATCCACTCAGTTTCCAGTTTCTAGCCACTACAAAAAGGGCTACCACAAACATTCTTGCACATGTGGTTCCCTTTCCCTCCTTTAATATCTCTTTGGGATATAAGCCCAATAGAAACACTGCTGGGTCAAAGGGTATGCACTGTTTGATAACTTTTTGAGCATAGTTCGAAATTGCTCTCCAGAATGGTTGGATCTGTTCACAGTTCCACCAACAATGTATCAGTGTCCCAGTTTTCCCACATCCCCTCCAGCATTCATTGTTATCTTTTCCTGTCATTTTAGCCAATCTGACAGGTGTGTAGTGGTACCTCAGAGTTGTCTTAATTTGCATTTCTCTGATCAATAGTGATTTGGAGCACCTTTTCATGTGACTAGAAATAGTTTCAATTTCTTCATCTGAAAATTGTCTGTTCATATCTTTTGACCATTTATCCATTGGAGAATGGCTTGAATTCTTATATATTTGAGTCAATTCTCTACATATTTTAGAAATGAGGCCTTTATCAGAACCTTTGAATGTAAAAATATTTTCCCAGTTTATTGCTACCCTTCTAATCTCATCTGCATTCATTTTGTTTGTACAAAAACTTTTTAACTTAATATAGTCAAACATCTATTTTGTGATTAATGATGACCTCTAGTTCTTCTTTGGTCACAAATTCCTTCCCCCTCCACAGGTCTGAGAGGTAAACCATCCTACATTGTTCTAATTTTTTATAATATCATTCTTTATGCTTAGATCATGAATCCATTTTGACCTTATCTTGGTGTATGGTGTTAGGTGTCGGTCAGTGACTATTTTCTTCCATGCTAGTTTCCAATTTTCCCAGCAGTTTTTGTCAAATAGTGGGTTTTTATCCCCAAAACTGGGGTCTTTGGGTTTATCAAACACTAGATTACTATTGTCATTGAGTATTTTGTTCTGTGAACCTAACCTATTCCACTGATCTACTACTCTATTTCTTAGCCAGTACCAAATGGTTTTGATGACTACTGCTTTATAATATAGTTTTAGATCTGGTACAGCTAGGCCATCCTCATTTGCATTTTTTTTTCTCATTAATTTCATTGAAATTCTTGACCTTTTGTTTTTCCAGATGAATTTTGTTGTTATTTTTTCTAGGTCAGCTAAATAATTTCTTGGGAGTTTGATTGGTATAGCACTAAATAAATAGATTAGTTTAGGTAGTATTGCCATCGAACAATAATATTCTATTACCTTCATATGCTGAAGTTTCTTCAGCCATTCCCCAATTGATTAGCATCCACTTATTTTCCAACTCTTTCTTACCAAAAAGAGACTTACTACAAACATTTTTGCACGGTGGATCCTTTTCCCTCTTTTATGATCTCTTTGGGATGCAGACCCAGTAATGGCATTCCTGGGTCAAAGGGTATGCATAGTTTTATAGCTTTTTGGGCATAGTTCCAAATTGCTCTCCAGAATAGTTGGATCATTTCACAACTCCACCAATAGTGGATAAGTGCCCCAATTTTCCCACATTCCCTTCAACATTTGTCATTATCTTTTTCTTTTCTCTTAGCCAATATGATAGGTATAAGATGATACTCAGAGTTGTTTTAATTTGTATTTTTATAATCAATAGTGATTTAAAATGCTTTTTCATATGACTATAGATGGCTTTAATTTCTTCACCTAAAATTGTTCAAATCCTTTATTTATTAATTGGGAAATAACTTGTATTCTTATAAATTTGAGTCAGTTCTCTATGTATTTTAGAAGTACCTCAGCTGCATTGATTTTGTTTGTACAAAACCTTTTTAATTTAATGTAATCAGAGTTATCCATTTTGCATTTCATAATGTTTTTTAGTTCTTCTTTGGTCATTAATTATTGTGTCATGTATACCTAACCTGTTTCATTGATCCACCACACTATTTCTTAGCCAATAGTATATGGTTTTGATGACTACTGCTGTATAATAAAATTTTAGAGTTTGAAACTACTAGGTTACCATTCTTTGCATTGTTTCCCATTAGTTCCTTTGATATTCTTGACTTTTTTCAAGATGAATTTTGTTATTTTTTCTAGATCTACAAAATAGGTTTTTTGGAAATTTGATTGGTATGGCATTGAACAAGTAGACTAATTTAGATAGAACTGCCATTTTTATATTAGCTTGGCCCACCCATAAACAATTGATATTTTTCCAGTTGTTTAGATCTAACTTTATTTGTGTAAAAAGTGTTTTGTAATTCTATTTACATAATTTTGGGTTTGTCTTGACAGGTAGACACCCAAATATTTTATTTTGTCTACAATTTATTTTAAGTGGAATTTCTCTATCTCTTGCTGCTTAACTTTGTTAGAAATATATAGAAATGCTGATGATATGTGTGGGTTTATTTTGTATCCTGCAATTTTGCTAAAGCTGTTAATTATTTCAAGTAGTTTTTTGGTTGATTCTCTAAGATTCTATAAGTATACTATTGTATCATCTGCAAAGAGTGATAGTTTTATCTCCGTATTGTCTATTCTTAATTCTTTTAATTTCTTTTTCTTATTACTATAGCTAACATTTCTAATATGATATTGAATAATAATGATAAAAGTGGGCATTCTTGTTTCATCACTGATCCAATGGAGAATTCATCTAGCTTCTCTTTCAGATGCTTGCTGATGGTTTTAGATAAATGCTGGTTATCATTTTAAGGAAAACTCAATTTATTCCTTTGTTCTCTAATATTTTCAATAGGAATGGGTACTGTTTGTCAAAAGGTTTTTCTACATCTATTGAGATTGTCACATGATTTCTGTTAGTTTTGTTATTGATGTGGTCAATTATAGCAATAGTTTTTCTTATATTGAACCAGCCCTGCATTCCTGATATAAATCTCATTTGGTCATAGTATATTATCCTGATGATTTGTTGTTGTAATTGCTTTGCTAATATTTAAAATTTTTGCACAAATATTTATGAGGGAAATTATTCTATAATTTTCTTTTTCTGTTTTGGCTCTTCCTGGTTTCAGTATCAGCACCATATTTGGGTCATAGAAAGAATTTGGCAGGACTCCTCCTTTGCCTATTTTTCCATATAGTTTACATAGGATTGGAATTAGTTGTTTTTTAAATATTTGGTAGAATTCACTTGTAAATCTATCTGGCCCTGGAGATGTTTTCTTAGGGAGTTAATTGATGGCTTGTTCAATTTCTAATTCTTTTCTTTTTCTTTTTTCTTTTTTTTTTTTTTGTTGCTGTGTGCTGAAGAGGAAAGAGGAGTTACGTGAAGTGCCCAGAGTCACAAAATTAGAAAGTGTCTGAGATCAGATTTGAACTCAGGTCCTCCTGACTTAAGGGCTGGTGTTCTACCCACTGCACCACCTAGCTGCCCCCAATTTCTAATTCTTAAATGAGGTTATTTAAGCAATTTATTTCCTCTTCTGTTAATCTGGGCAACTTCTATTTTTTTTAAATATTCCTCCATTTCAATTGGATTTTTGGCATACAGTTAGACAAATTGCTTTAATTTCTTCTTCATTGGTGATAAGTTCACCCTTTTCATTTTTAATGCTGGTAATTTGTTTTCTTTCCTTGTTCTAATTAAATTAACCAAAGGTTTATCTACTTTTGTTGTTTTTTTTTTCATAAAACCAACTCTTAGTTTTACTGATTAGTTCAATAGTTTTCAGAATTTCTAATGTAGTATTGGAGGTTAGTTTGTTCTTTTTATAGTTTTTTTAATTGCATGCCCAGTTCATTGACCTCCTCTTTCTCTTACTTTATTCATATAACTATTTAAAGATATAAAATTTCCCCTAAGAACTGCTTTGGCTGCATCCCATAACTTTTGGTGTGCTTAATGGTGTGCATTATTGTCATTCTTTTGGATGAAATTGACAATTGTTTCTATGATTTGTTGTTTGACCTGGTTATTCTTTAGATTACTTAATTTTCAATTGGTTTTTGGTCTATCTTTCCTTGGTCCTTTATTGAATGTAATTTTTATTGCATCATGATCTGAAAAGGGTGCATTTACTATTTTTGTCTTTCTGCTTTCAATTGTGAGGTTTTTTATGCTCTAAAGCATGGTCAGTTTTTGTGTAGATGCCAAGTACTGCTGAGAAAAAGTTATATCCTGTCTATCCCTATTCAATTTTCTCCAGAGTTCTATCATTTTCTAATATTCTATTAACCTCCCTACCTTCTTTCTTGTTTATTTTGTGGTTAGATTTATCTAATTCTGAGAGGAAGAGGTTGAGGTCCCTCTAATAGAGTTTAGCTGTCTATTTCTTCCTGTAACTGGCTTAAATTCTCTAAGAATTTGGATGCTGGACCACTTGGAGCATATATGTTTAGTATCAATATCACTTGATCTATGGTACCCATTACCAAAATATGTTTTCTTTCCTTATCTTTTTTAATTAGATCTAATTTTTTATTTTTACTTTGAGATCAAAATTGCTACCTTACTTTTTTCCCCCTTTGGCTGAAGCATAATAAATTCTGCCTCAGCTTTTTATTCTTACTCTGCATATATCTCTATGTTTTATATGTGTTTCATGTAAACAACATATTGTAGGATTTCAGTTTTTAATCCACTCTGCTATTTGCTTCCATTTTATGGGAGAGTTCATCCTATTTATATTCACAGTTATGATTACCAACTGTGTATTTCTCTTCATCTTATATTCACCTCTCTATATACTTTTTTCTCTCTTTCCACCTTATCCCTCTTTAGTATTATTTTGTTTCTGACCAACCCCTCCATCAATCTGCCCTTCCATTATCCCTCCTCTCTTCTCTAACCCATTTCTCCTTGTAGAAACACAAGTCTTCCCTTTTCTATCCCATTTTTCTTCCTACTTCCCTACAGAGTAAGATAAATTTCTATACCCAACTGAGTAAATATGTTATTCCCTCTTTGAGCCTAAACTGATGAAATTAAGCTTCAGACAACACTCATCCTCCTTCCTTCTTTTCCTCTACTGTAATAGGTCTTTTGTGCCTCTTCATGTGATCTAATTTATCCCATTTTACCTCCCCCTTTCTCTTCTCTCAGTACAATCTTTTTTTTATTCCTTAATACATTTTTTTAATATAATCTCATCAGAGTCAATTTATACCCACACTATGTCTATGTATGACCCCTCTAATAAAAGATAAAGTTCTCAAGAATTACAAGTACCAGTTCCCATTTAGGGATGTAAACAGTTTAACCTTTTAATAATGCTGTTTTTTCTTTCCTGTTTACCTTTCTATGCTTCTCAAATCCTGTCTTTGTAAATCAAATTTTCTGTTTAGTACTGGTCTTTTCAATGGAAATGATTAAAAATCCCCTAGTTTATTGAAGATCCATCTCCTCCCCTGAAATATGATGCTCATTTTCTCTGGGTAGTTGATTCTTGGTTGTAATCCCAGGTCTTTTGGTTTTTGGAATATGGTATTCCAGGTCTTCTGATTCTTTATTGTAAAAGCTGTCAAATCCTGAGTAATCCTTACTGTGACTCTTTGATACTTATATTGTTTTTTTAAAAGTATTTTTCCCTTGAGATTATTGTTCTAGAGTTTTGCAACATGTTTCTTGGGGTTTCTCTTGTGAGACCTCTTTCTAGAGGTGATCAATAGATTCTTTCAGTGATTATTTTGCTCTCTGGTTCTATTATATTAAGACAATTTTCCTTGATATATCTTAAAGAATGCTATCCAGGTTCTTTTTTTTTTTTTTGGTCATGGTCTTCAAGTAGACCAGTAATTTTTAATTGTTTCTCCTAGATCTATTTTCCAGGTCAGGTCTTTTTCCAATGAGGCATTTTACATTTTCTTCCATTTTCTTCATTCTTTTTAATTTGTTTAACTGATTCTTGATGTCTTATAGAATTATCAGCTTCCATTTGTCTGGTTCTAGTTTTTAATGTATAATTTTCTTTAGTTAGCTTTTATATCTCCTTTTCCATTTGGTTAATTCTACTTTTCAAAGTGTTTTTTGTTTTTGTTTTTGTTTTTGTTTTTGCATTTGGACAATTGTGTTTTCTTAAAAAATTGTTTCCTTCAGTCAGTTTTTGTCCATCCTTTTCCAAATGGTTGACTCTCTCTTGAACACCTTTCATTTCTTTTCCCAGTTTTAATTCTACCTCTCTTACTTGACTTTTAAAGTCATCTATGAGCACTTCCAAGAAGGCTTTTTGGGCTTGAAAAAACCCTTCCTTTCCCCCATCCCTTTCCCTAGACAGTAGTCCACCATGTGTTATACATGTGGAATTCTTATATATATATAGCTGAGGCAATTGGGGTTAAGTGACTTGCCCAAGGTCACACAGCTAGGATGTATTAAGTGTCTGAGGCCAGATTTGAACTCAGGTCCTCCTGACTTCATGGCTGGTGCTCTATCCATTGCGCCACCTAGCTGCCCCTCTTTTATATACATTTTCATAATTATCTTGCCACACAATTCATACCACCCTTCAAATTTTCACATGTGGACATTTTGTTCTCTTCTGAGTTGGTTTTAGTCTTCCCTGTCACCATAATAGCTTTCTATGATTAAGGTTCTTTTCTGTTTCTTGTTCATTTTCTTTCTTTTTTCCTATTTTGTAAATTAAGGTCAAGTTCTCCTCCTGGAGTACAGGGGGCTCTGTTCCAAGCTTTCTATGTACCTTTTCTATGTTGGCTTTAAATATAGGTATCTTTGTTCACACCAGGGGTTAGCTCAACCTAGTCCATCTATTGTTGCCTGTTTTCCCAGGCTGGCGATTTCCCTTCTGTGCTCCACTGGTATGCTCTACTACTGAGCCAGGACAGAGAGTCTTGGTTGCTGACCTGCATTGATTGAGACCCTCTCACTGACATTACTGGACACCATCTGAGCTGGACTGAATACTCCTTTCAACCCAGTGAGACTGACCTTTCTTTAAGTCCTTCCAATCTATCTTGGGCTGCAGAATAGTTTCATTCCATCAGATTCTATTCAAAGACTTGGTTTCATGTGGTTTTCAAGGAAAGCTGGGAAAGCTTGAGCAGCTTCCTCAATTCACTCTGCCATCTTGGCTCCATCATGGAAGTACCCAATTCTAATTTTCAAAGAGATGTTTTCTTCCTTATGGAAAGGACATTGAAGATCATTTAATACAATTTTGTCATTTTGCAGATGAGAAAATTTTACAATCAGAAGTCAAATATTTTTTGATTTACTTACTATTTGCCAGGATCTGTGCTAAGCACTAGAGCTACAAAGAAATGTCAAAGTATAGTCCATACCTTAAAGAACTCATGCTCTTTGAGGGAAGAGCAGCACAACATGCAAAACAACAATGAACATAGGAAATAGTGTAAATGGGAGGTGTTTTTCATCCTTTGTTCTGAAGGATGACTAATGACATCAGGAGGATGGATTTAAATGAGAGATATCTATGCAAAGTCATCAGCCTCATTCTCTCCTCCACAAGCATTGCCAGTGCTAATTCAAAGATCAAGATGGCTAATGCTGGCCCTGAATGTAGTGAGAGACCTTGGCCTTTTTTAAGTCAAGATCTTTCCCAGGTCTCATTTTGTCTGAGGCAAAACTCATTCCTCATTAAAGACTAGGTAAGATTTGAAGCAAAAGATGACCTAGTTCACCTTCATAAAGGAATCAGTCTGGGAAGGGAAGACCCTCAAAGATTTTTGCCAGAATAGAAACAATTGGTATTTACCTTGGGAGGTAGTCTCAGAGTGAAAGCATTAGGGATATGAGGGAAACCAGGAAAAAGCATTTGCAGAAGGTGGTTTTTACACTCTTTTTTAAAAAAATTTTTTTAATTTTAATTTTTTTTAATTTTTTTTTTTTGGCTTTTTTGCTGAGGCAATTGAGGTTAAGTGACTTGCCCAGGGTCACACAGCTAGGGAATGTTAAGTGTCTGAGACCAGATCCGAACTCAGGTCCTCCTGACTTCAGGGCTGGTGATCTACCAACAGATAATTATCAACATTCACCCTTGCAAAACCTTGTGTTCCAAATTTTTTTCCCTTTCTTTCCCCCATCCTCTTCCCTAGACAGTAGTCCACTATGTGTTATACATGTGGAATTCTTTTATATATATTTTCATAATTATCAGATTCATAAAAATCAGATTAAAAAGGGAAAAAGTGAGAAAGAAAAGAAAAGCAAGCAAACAACAAAACAGTGAAAATACTATGTTGTGATCCACACTCCGTTCCCAAGTTCTCTCTCTGTGTGCAGATGGCTCTCTTCATCACAAGACCATTGGAATTCACCTGAATCACATCATTGTTAAAAAGAGTCACTTCCATCAAAATTGATCATCACATAATCTTGTTGCCACTCTTGATTCTGCTCACTTCACTCAGTTCATGTTCATGTAAATCTCTGCAGACCTCTTTGAAATCATCTAGCTCATCTTTCTTATAAAACAATAATATTCCATTATATTCATATACAATAACTTATTCAGCTATTCTCCAATTGATGGGCATCCATTCAGTTTCCAGTTTCTTGCCACAACAGAAAGGGTTGCTTCAAACATTTTTGCACATGTGGGTCTTTCCCCTTTTTTATGATATCTTTGGGATACAGACCCAATAGGGGCACTGCTAGATCAAAAGGTATGCACAGTTTGACAGCACTTTGAGCATGGCTCCAAATTGTTCTCCAGAATGGTTGGATCAGTTCACAACTCCACCAACAATGTATTAGTGTCCCAGTTTTCTCATATCCCCTCCAGCATTCACCATTATCTTTTCCTGTCATCTTAACCAATCTGAGAGATGTGTAGTGGTACCTCAGAGTTATCAATTTGCATTTCTCTGATCAATAGTGATTTAGAACATTTTTTCATATAACTATAATTGGTTTTAATTCTTCATCTGAAAATTATCTGTTCATATTCTTTGACCATTTATCAATTGGAGAATGGCTTGAATTCTTATAAATTTAAGTCAGTTCTCTATATATTTTAGAAATGAGGCCTTTATGATAACCCTTAGATGTAATTTTTTTCCCCTGTTTATTGCTTCCCTTCCATTCTTGTCTGCATTGGTTTTGTTTGTACAAAAGCTTTTTAACTTAATATAATTACAATGATCCATTTTGCATTCCATACTGTACTCCAGTTCTTCTTTGGCCATAGATTCCTTCCTTCTTCACAGACTTCTACACTGACTCTTGAAGGAAGCCAGGGAATACCTTTCTATCAGTATCCCAGTGATATCCACAGGTCAGCTGTGAGAAACCAAAACCAGACTGGATTCACATCTCCACAAAGAGCCCAGTAAAAAAAAGAAAGCTGTACCATGACTAGAGGAATTATCTTTTTTTTTTTAATAAAGCTTTTTATTTGCAAAACATATGAGTGACTTTTCAACATTGACCTTTGCAAAAAAAAACTTTTTTTTTCCAAAGCTTTTCCTTTCCCTCCCCCCGCCCCCCACCCCTAGATGACAGGTAATCTAATACATGCTAGATAGGATAAATTATATGACAAATACAATACATGTATACATATCTATACAGTTATCTTACTGCACAAGAAACATCAGATCTAGGGAATTATCTTAAGAATCCCATTAATGGGAGAAAAAAGTTTCACAGCAATCAAATGATGAGTTTCTCCCATTTTGCCCTGATCATGAGCTCACTTTTCGCTGGATTCTATGTATACTTGTGGGAGGAGTGTGTGACACAGTTGTGCAAGTTAGGCATTGTAGTGGATAGAGCACCAGCCCTGGAATCAGGAAGCCATGAGTTCAAATCCAGCCTCAGACACTTAACACTTACTAGCTCTGTAACCCTGCGCAAGTCAATTGCCTCTCAAAAAAAAAAAAAAATTCCCAATTAAGTTAAGTATTACAGATATTGGCTTATTGCCTGGGAAAAGACAGAGTCAGAAGCTAAAAAGTCATGTGTGAGACTTGCAAGAAGGCCAGAGTTACTGGATTGTAGAATGGAGGGATGTAAAGTATAAGGCTTGTCCATAAAAATGTTCTTTCAGAAGGCAGCTGATAGTTATGCATGGTCTCATGCAAGTATCTTGCCCAAGATCCAAGAGAAGGGAAAAGCATGGCCAGAATTTGAACGTGGAGCCTCTGACTCCAGTCTTTTCACTGTGTCATGGTGTCTTCCCTGGAAAGCAGGAACAGTGATTTGCCTACAGACTCCTAACAATTTGATGGTTCTGCCATGAAAGACGAGCCAGCTCTATTTGATGTAGATTAGATCTGGGATTTTCCTCGTGAATAGGAAGGTATATATGGATTGGGATTTAGACAACAGGGTCCTTCCACTCTTCCCCTCAGTATTCTTCACAAGCCCCAAACTCCATAGCTTTGAACTGGAGTTCCTATCCTGGGGACTGTGAACTTAATAATTATAACTCGATGACTATTTGACTATGTTTGTTTTCTGGTGTTATTTATTTGATTTTGTGCATTTAAAAACATTTTTCTGAGAAGGGGCTCATAGCATTCACCAGATTTCCAGAGAAGTCCATGAAGAGAAGACAAGGGAAAAGAATAAGCATTCATTAAATGCCTACTATACAGTAGGCACTGGACTAAGTGCTTTACCACCATGCAATTTGATCCTCACAGCAATCCTGGGAACTAGGGTTATTACTATTCCAACTTTACATTTGGGGAAACTGAGGTAATCACTAATTAAGTGATTTGCTCAAGCCATACAGCTAAGGAAGTGTTCAAGGCAGGCTTTGAATTCAATTTGATCCCAGGACCAGCACTGTATCCACTGTGCCACACCCAGCTGTGTCTAGATTTGTTTGTTTGGGGTTTTTTGACACCCATAAAAATAGAGATTCATTCATTTAACATTACATACATTCAATTTATTTCTAGGCCATACTTTCCAAAAATGCAAGTAGGTCCTGGGACGGATAGTACATGGCAGTTATTAATACCCTAATGATTTAAAAAATTCCCTTTCTGGACAGAAGGGATCCAGAACAGCACCCCAGTGCCAGTGGGGGAGGTGAGGAACCTAAAATTTCTTGCCCTACTTTGAGATCTGGGTCTGCCTGTAAAATTAACCCAGCCTGGCAGTCGTTCTGAATGCAGGGCAATAAGAGTGTAAGGTTAGGACTTGCTGAGGAGAAGATGTGTAAGGGGTGGGGGGATAGGAAGCTGGGGTGAAGTCTCTTGTAGTTTTTGAGCTGTGGGTGGGTTTGGGGCCGTGAAAGGAGACAGCCAGAAGCTGAGCAAACAACCAGGTCTGGGGAGCAGGTCGGGAGCCTAGTAAAGCAGGGAATACAAGGGTCCTTTTGTGCTGGGGAGCTCAACAGGGAATGGAGCCAGGCTGCAGTCAAAAGGAGTGTGCAATGGAAGTTATTGGGCAAGAGGACCCCTCTGGTGTGAAAGGTCAGAGAGCAGCCAACCCACTGACTCAGTCCCAGCCTCACTGCAGGATTAGCTCTCCTGAGCAGAGAAGCACTGGGTCTGGTCTGGCTAAGAGGACTGTCCAACAGCCCTCCTTCTGAGAAGCTTGCTCCTGCATGGACCGCCATACTCTGCAGTGGTCCTGAACTCCTTTTCTTCAAAGTGTGAGTAAGTGGTTAGTAAGCGTGTAGAAAGAAGCTCTCTCTGTAGCTAGCAGGAGGTATCTGTATAGTGCTCTCTCTCTGTTTCTCTCTCTGCTTTACAAAGGACTTTTTGCAATCATTGCCTTTATTTTTGCTCCGTGGGTTAAGTGATTTGCTCTGGCTCAAGCAGCTAATAAGTGCAATGTGTCTGAGGCCAAATTTGAACTCAGGTCCTCCGACCCTAGAAACGGTGTTCTATCCTGTGCACCATCTAACTGCCCCAGCAACCATTGTCTTGAAAAAATAGCTTCATTTGGTAAGTAGGATGGATATTAAGTCCCCATTTGATAGCGGAGAAAACAGAGAATTTTAACAAGGCGCCCACAATGCTAATTAATCTCCTGTCTCACAGGCGAGTGTTCTTCCCCTGTACCACTTTTTGGAATTACGCTCTCTCCAGGAGATTTCTGTCCTGCACATCCCCAACTCCCGGGCCACACACATGATGCAACAGAAAGGGCACTTGGGACTTGTTCTCGGCTCTGCAGTAACTGATCTATAACTTTAGACCAGTTATTTACCTTCTCATGTTTTTTATTTGGAAAATGAGGCATTTGGACCCTAAGATCCCTTCCTGTTCTGATACTATACAATTTTGTCCTCTTCCTTACCCTGGCCACTTTTCAAGTAGGCATGGGATAATTATAAGTAGTTGCTCAAGGCATGTAGGCTTTAGGAATAATTCATTTGTTCAATTGAATTAATATTCATTCAATAAGTATTCAAGTGTCCACTATGTTCCATGCACTGGGCTAAGTGCTAGTAATACTCAAGTACTGAAATATACTCATAATCTCACCAATTTTTTTTCTCTCTGATATGGAGCAACCCATCCATTCCCGTAATTCCTATTGAGCTCTTCTTCTTCTTTTATTTTATTTGCTTTATTTTTTATTTTTATTTTTTTTTTGCTGAGGCAATTGGGGTTAAGTGACTTGCCCAGGGTCACACAGCTAGGGAATGTTAAGTGTCTGACACCAGATTTGAACTCAGGTCCTCCTGACTTCAGGGCTGGTGCTCTATCCATTGAGCCACCCAGCTGCCCCTTGAGCTCTTCTTATAAGGAATTCACCCAATGCTAAAAGCATTCCTTTCTGCTCACATCTCAAAGATACTGATAGAAGGCTCAAGCTGTCTACCTGTCATCCTTCCTTTTGACATGGGACAGGCCTGTTCTTTCTATTGTATATTTCCTTGATAACACCTTTTACTCCTGTTCCTGGAAGTTCTTCATTGGTTAGATGCTCAGCTTGCTCCCACACATCATGTGCCTCACCATCGCTCTCTCTGTGATATTTATTTTTAGTTCTTTGGAGACTATTATTGTCTGTCCTGCAGTCATAAAGCAACACTGGTAGAATGTTGATATTAAACATATGGTCTTTTTTATTCTGGAGGGAGAAAGGAAGGAGAACTCTTGGGGTCATTAAAGATGCTTTGTACATTTCCAAAAGTACTCCAGCCCACTATTCTGCTTAAATCTGGGTCCAATTTGTTTCCATTTGCACTGTCTTTCTCCCAGATAGAGATATTGATGAACAAGTTCTATAAATATTTTTCATCACACTTTCCTGTGTGGTTAGTCAACTCTTGAATGGTTCTAGATCTCTTTCAGGAACTTCTGCAGTGCTCCAGGTCTTGATAATACAACTCATTTTACTAAGTTTTTATTACAAACCAGTGCTGCTTTTGATCATCATCTCTCCCTCATTGGTAAGTATTAAGGATGTTGACAAAAACAAAAATGGTTCCTTCAAGTAATTTGCATTCATTTGAAGAGGAAAAAACAACATATATATGTATCTATAAATAATAGATACATATATATGTATATACATAACATAAAATCCATAAAACCCATATAAATAATAGATACATATATATGTATATATGTAATATAAAATCCAGGGGTAGAGCGAGGGCACTACCAATTTGGGGAAATCAAGGATGCCTTCATGTTGGAGGTGACATGAACTAAGTCGGAAGTAGCTAAGGACTCTAAGAGACAGTAGTGTGGAGGGAGTGCATTCCAGGCTATGCAAATGTAGGATAAACAGCAATTAGACACAATTCTCTACCAATGATTTAAATCTGGGTATGCTTTGAATAAGCAGGATTTAAAGAGAAGACTGAAGTTAGTTATCATCCAAATCAAACCTTTCCTCTTACTAAGGCCCAGAGAGGTTAAATAACTTGCTTACAAATAACAGGTTGTAGATCTCAGGCAAGGTGACCAGGTGAGAAGGAGCAGCACGGCCTCCAATACCATGAGCATAGACTGGGATTCATTAGCCGTAATCTTTCCAGGAAGCTGGAGAACCACTGGGCTTTCCCCTCTGCCCTACCACTAAATCCTCCAGACTCCTGGGCACTGCATCTGACCAAAGTATCCTGGACCTTGCTGTCCACTCTACCATTGTATCCTTTCCAAGAACTTAAGAGCCTTGGGCAGCTAGGTGGCGCAGTGGATAGAGCACCAGCCCTGAAGTCAGGAGGACCTGAGTTCAAATCTGATCTCAGACACTTAACATGCCCTAGCTGTGTGACCCTGGGCAAGTCCCTTAACCTCAATTGTCTCAGCAAAAAGCAAAAAAAAAAAAAAAAAAAAATTTAAGAGCCTCTCCTTCTGCTCTGAGATCAAATGACATGCCCAAGTTCAAGCAGCTATTAATGGATGTGGCTGGCTTTGAATTCAGCTCTTCCTGACTCCAGGCGTAGCAGCCTCAGCACATTGGGTAGACCCTTTAAAAACATAGGAAATTTCTTATATGCGTTGTTTCCACCAATGGGAGCACGGAACCCTTGAGTGTATAAGCTGCCTCATTTTTTCTCTTTTTATATTCAGCACCAAGGCTGAGTCAAGTTACACCATCAACAATGCAGTGATAGACATCAGGGCTCTAAGGAAGCAAGGCCCCACTCGAGTCTCAGCCCACCATTCTATGGCAGTGACAGGCCAGTCCAAGTAGCCCTGGGGAAGGATGCATTTGTACCCTCCCAGGTACGTCTGAATTGCTCCTGATTAGTCTCAGCCATAGGAATGAGGAAAGGGGCACTAATAAAGCTAGCAGCCTCATTCACTCACCGGCTCCTCCAGATTGTTGAAGCCTGCAAGAACCTCAGGGATTAGTACGGCAATTTTGTTAAAGTAATTGACGAAGCAGACCCCCGGCCATATCAGATTGAAGAAATCTGGGCTCCTTCAACTCCATTACCATGGAGGAAATACTTTGATTTTGTAAATAGTTATTATGGCTTGTATTTGTATCCCCTGTCCTTGGCGCAGTGTCTAGCACCTCTAGGTACATGAGCATTTAATAAATGCTTTTTTTTTGGTATTCATTCAGTCATTCTAGGTTGTTCTCCCTACTCTCGTCCCTAATTCCCCCTTCGGGGTTACAGAAGTGAAGTATACTTCTCACATGTTTGCGGTGGTGAGTCTTAATGAACACAGTCTGTTTCTGTATTATCTCCAGCCCTTTGTTCGAGGTACTAGCCTCTGACCTGAAACAAGCTGAATTGGGCACCTCTACCTCATTTTGGCAAACAGCTACTGGAAACAAGAGCCACTCTTCCAAGAGAAACAAAGGCCCTTCCCAGGGCCCGGCTCAGCCTTACCTAATCAAACGCCTCATCAGAAGTTCTTACAACCTCACACACTGAAACTAAGCATCTCCATTCAGAGAGACACAGAGGACCCGGTTCAGTTCCAGTCTACTTTCACACTCCACCCTTCCTGGAACAATGTTGTAGAACTGGGGCTTCAGTTCCCAGGTAGGTTTGTGGCCCCAACATTTTTCTCACAAGTAACTGTCCCATTAAGACAAATGGGCAGATAAAGGCTTCCTCTGGGAGTCTCAGGGAAAGGATGCTGGGATAGTGGAGAGGAGAAATGCTTATATTTCAACCAGGAAAACAGTTCATTATTTCTCTGCCTCCCCAATTTTCTAGTCCAGTGAAATGGTTTTTAACAAAACTTTTACTCTCTTAGGTTATTGTCTCTGCTCCAGCAGTCCTGCCATTTACTCATGCAGGATTCAGATGAGGCTAAGTGATTGTCCTTATCCCTCTTGCCTTCCAGGGTGATACCAGGTTCCACCACAGCACTGATCTCTTTTCTCACCTGCATCTACATTTTAGTTATTTATTTTTTTGCTGAGGCAATTGAGGTTAAGTGACTTGCCCAAGGTCACACAGCTAGGGAATGTTAAGTGTCTGAAGTCACAGCTGAACCCAGGTCCTCTTGACTTCAGGGCTGGTGTGCATCTACATTTGTACATCAGAAGGATACTCAATACCCTTTTCCTGGTCTTTGTTTTTGGGAAAATTATTAGTTTTTTTCCTCAGGCATGAATCAAAATCTGTCTCAGTCTTTCAAGATTGGGAATTCATCCATCCCATAACCTTTCAGGTTCCCATTTTTTCCACATAAAATATATGTATATGTTGTTGTTTAGATGCTTCAGTCACATCCAGCTCTTTGTAACCTCATTTGGGTTTGTTTTTTTTTTTTTTGGCAAAATACTGAAGTGGTTTTACATTTCTTTCTCCAGTTCATTTTACAGATGGAGAAACTGAGGTAAACAAGGTTGTGTGATTTGCTCAGGGTCACACAGCTAGTAAATGTCTGAGGCCAAATTTGAACTCAGGAAGAGATGTCCTACTTCCAGATCCAGGCTATCCACCTAACTTCACTTAGTTCTACATCCCCTAATTCCCCCTACCCCCACTCTATTCTGGTCAACACTATTTGTTAACAAAACAGAAAGAAATGGAGTTTAGGAATCTCTCTATCCCTTCCAGTGCAACACAGAGAAACAGTGAGCACCAGCCTTCAAGTCAGGACATCTCAGAGGCCTTGTAGACCCCTAGTGTCATTTGATATCTCTGATCCTCAGCTTCTTCATCTGCAAAATGGGAATTATGCCCTATTCCCTACAACCAAGGTTAAATAGTTTGATCATGGTCTCACAGCTAATAAATGTCTGAGTTGATATTTAAAATCATCTGACTTCAAATCCAACACTCTACCACTGGGTCACTTAGTTACCTCTTATATTATAGTTCTTGTAGAAATATTTAGCAACATAAATAGATTAAATAAATAAAAGTAGCAGTTTTTAAAAAGAATTAATAAAATAGTGAGCTAATCCTATCTTAAAAAAATAAAATTAAAAGCCCAAATGAAAATATCAAAAATAAATATAGCAATAAACCATAACAAATGAAGATGAAATGAAGGAAGCTATCAAATTATTTTGTGTAATTATAGCTCAACAAAATTAGAAGAAATGGATATGATTATTTACAAAAATATACGTATTTGTATAGCAAGAAAGATAACTTAAATGACTCAATTTCAGGAAAACATAAAACAAACCTTAAATAGGATGGAAAGAAGCTAGAAGCCTTTTTAGCAAGAACAAGAAGAGTAAAATAAAGATTGTGTTATCACCATTATTATTTGATATAAGGGCAGAAATGTTAGTTATGATAATAAAAAAATAGAAATAGAAGAAATAAGCATAAGCAAAGAGGAAACAAGCTACCATTTTTGCAAATGATATTATGGTCTATATGTTGTTGTTTAATTGTGTCTGACTTTTCATGACCTCATTTGGGGTGTTCTTGGCAAAGATATTGGAGTAGTTTGCCATTTCTTTTTCTAGCTCATTTGACAGATAAACAAACTGAGGCAAGCAGGATAAAGTGACTTGGCCAGAGTCACACAGCAAGTAAGTGTCTGGAATCAAATTTGAACTCAGGAAGAGAAATCTTAACTTTACGGGACGGTATTCTGTCCATTTAGCTGATTCCTTTTTGCTGTCCTCAAAAAGATCACATTCTAATGAGGGAGGCGACATTTAAATAACCAGGTACATCTGAGATACATATGTAGTAAATGTAAATTAATTTCAGATGGGAAAGCACAGTTGGAGGGAAAGGCTACAATCAATTTACCTGTGTTGCTAAGGTTGAATTAGCGCACATAGGACCAAATGATCCTACATCTGGAAGGAATCTCAGAGATCATCCAATTCTACTCTCACTTTAAGTAACATCCACAAGGTCACACACGTAGTAGTAGCTGAGGTAGAATTTGAACTCAGTTCTGTGCCTTTTAAGTTCATCCCTCTTTCTGATGGACCATACTTAGAGTTCATAACCTTCTGGGAATAGGGCTGGCAGGTGCCAGGCTGGGCTTAGCTTCAGGGATCCAAGGGCTAAGATTAAGGGGTAAAAAACTTCTAAGATTCAGGGGTAAAAAACTTCTCTATGTCTGTCTTCAGGGAAAAAGTCAGGGCCTTGGCAAGGGGAGAGAGGCGAGGGGCAGCTTAGTGTGACAGGGGTCTCCAGATGGCAACTCAAGGAAGGAGGTTCCTGAAGGCTCTTCAAGACAGAACCCATCTCCAGCTCCCTCGTTCTTTGCCCTTCTAAGCTTGGGAGCAAACAAGGTCATGGGCTGGGACTATTGGCGGTAGCTCAGCCACTGCAGTGTTTCCAGGCAAGACTGGGACAGGACCCAGTTGGCCAGCAGGTTGTGTGTGTGTGTGTGTGTGTGTGTGTGTGTGTGTATGACAGACAGAGAGACAGACACAGAGAGAGAGAGAGAGACACAGAGGGAGACAGAGACAGACAGAGATAGAGAGACAAGAAAGGGGAGCCGGATACTGGTAAACTAGACTTCTTGGGATAGGAAGCAATGTCCTGAGCCCTGTACACCAGTTCTCATGAGGGAGAGATGGGAGTCAGGGGGAGGATATAAAGCTGAAATTGCTGCAGCCCAAAAGGTTTCTGAGTTTCTTGAGATAACTAGGCAGTGAGTTGGATAGAAAATCAGGAAAACTTGAGTTCAAATTCAGTCACAGATACTTAGTGTACCATTGTGGGCAAGTCAATTATTTGACTCATCTGTAAATATAACAACTTAATGGTTAGCATATATGTATGCTACCTATATAACAACTCACATAATAGGTTTATAAGAATCCACTGAGGTGATATTTGTAAAGCCCCAGGCACATAGAAGGCAGTGCACAAAAGTTTATTTCCTCCCACAGTTATCAGATGGCTTCATTTATGAAATGGAGGTTCAAGGTCCTCATCCTTTTGTTTCCATTTTTTCTTGGTAATTGGCTTCGTGTCACTGAGGACCATAGGATTATAGGTTTAGAACTGATTTAGAATAAATTTAGAATTAGAAGGGATTTAAAAGATCATCAAACCCAGGGGTTCTTAACCTTTTATGGGCCCTGGAAGCCTCAGACAGTGTGGTGAAGCTAATAGAGCCTTTTTCAGAATTGTGTTTTTAAGTATATTAAAATAAAATACATAGGATTACTAAAGAATTGATCATATCCAAATATAGTTAAAAACACAAGTTCATACAATATGGAAATATGTTTTACATGATTGCACATGTCTAACCCATATCAGATTGCTTCCTGGGGGAGGGGGGAGGAAAGGGAAGGGAGAAAGAGAATTTGGAACTCAAAATTAAAAAAAAAATTTAAATTAAAAAAGAATGTTAGACAAGATTTTTATAATTGGGGGAAGAGTAAAATGTTACTTAAAAATAAAAATAATACTAGTTTATAGACTTTTATAGGCAGGTGACTTAAATTTTATAGAGAAGGAAACTGAAGTCCAATGTCATATAAACAGATTGCAAACTTAGACTTAAACCCAGACCCTCTTATCATAACATAAGACTCTTTTTACTAGGCTAGTCTGAACCTTACATTTCTCCTTCCTTTGACCCTTTTTTGTTGTTGTTCAATCATTTCAGTCATGTCTGACTGTTCATGACCCTATTTGGGAGTCAAATACTACAGTGCTTTTCTATTTCCTGCTCCAACTCATTTTGCAGATGAAGAACCTGAGGCAAAAAAGAGTTACTGTGGGGCAGCTAGGTGGCGCCGTGGATAGAGCACCAGCCCTGAAGTCAGGAGGACCTGGATTCAAATCTGATCTCAGACACTTAACATTCCCTCCCTGTGTGACCCTGGGCAAGTCACTTAACCCCAATTGCCTCAGCAAAGAGCAAAAAAAAAAAAAGAGTTACTGACTTGTGCAGGGACACACATCTGGTAAGTGCCTGAGGTCACATTTGAACTAAGGTCTTCCTGACTCAAAGCCCAGCACTCTATGGTTTGTGCTATCCAGCTGCCCTTAGCTCATAGTAGGTACTTAATAAATGCTTGTTGATTGATTAATTGATCATTTCCCTAGTAACTCACTTCCTATTCTCTGGTCATCCTCTCTTTGGAACTACAGCCCTGAGACCCCTGTTATTCTGACTGGCAAATATTCAGCCTGTTCTACTCTTCTAGACAGGCCCTACCCCTCCCTTTTACTTTACTCCTTATTTTCCAGACATTTTCTTGACTCATAGTCAATAACCATGCCTTGGGTTAGACCCTTTCATCTTCCAAACTAAAGATATGCTCTCTCTCCTCTCCCTACATCCTCCCTCTCTCCCTCCAGCTCTGAAACCATGATCAAACCAGCTTTGACATTGCTTTTTTTTTAATGGTATTTTGTTTTTCCAAATAATATTTAAAAATAGTTTTCAACATTCACTTTGCAAAACTTTGTATTCCAAATTATTTTCCCCTTCTCTTCCCCCTTCCTCTATTCCTTCTCCCCTAGACAGCAAGCAATCTTATATAGGTTAAACATGTGTAATTCTTCTAAACATATTTCCATATTAATCAAGCTGTGCAAGAAAAATCAGACCAGAAGAGGAAAAAAAAACATGAGAAAGAAAAACAAACTACAACAAAGGTGAAAATACTATGCCTTGATCCACATTCAGTCTCCATAGCACTCTCTCTGAATGTAGATGGTTCTTTCCATCCCAAGTCTATTGGAATGGCCTTGAATCATCTCCTTGTTGAAAAAAGCCAAGTCCATCACAGATGATCATCACATAATCTTACTGTGTGCAATGTTCTACTGGTTCTGCTCACTCTACTTAGTATCAGTTCACATAAGCCTCTCCAGGCCTTTCTGAAATCATCCTGCTGATCATATCTTATAGAACAATAGTATTCCATAACATTCATATACCATAACTTGTTCAGCCATTCTCCAATTGATGGGCATCCATTCAGTTTCCAGTTTCTTGCCACTACAAAAAGGGCTGCCACAAACATTCTTGCACATGTGGGTCCCTTTCTCTCCTTTAAGAGGATCCATTGCTGGATCACAAGGGTATGTATAGTTGGATAGCCCTTTGGGCATAGTTCCTAATTACCCTTCAGAATGGTCCACTAATGTGGACTCTGTTTTCCTCCATTCCCTCCAATATTTATCATTATCTTTTCCTGTGATTTTAGTCAATCTGAGAGGTATGAGATGGTACCTCAGAGTTGTCTTAATTTGCATTTATCTAATCAATAATGATTTAAAGCATTTTTATATGACTGGAAATGGCTTTAATTTCTTCATCTGAAAATTATCTGTTCATATCCTTTGGCCATTTATCAACTAGGAAATGTTTGCCATTACTTTTGCTAGGAGCATGTCAGTCTATTCCCATTCACCATTCCTGAAACTTTCTGAACTAAAATACTGTTCCGTAACCACTACTCTTCAGGTCCCACTTTCTCTATGCCTTTAAACTTTGTCATGATACTCTAGGAACCACATCATCAAACAGCAAGAGCACATTAGCCCTGGAACTTCAATCTCATCAGTACCATTTATCTGCCCCTGTGATCCCCTCATCAGAGGGTAGATGGATTTAAGCTGGGTGCTTAGATCAACCATCACTTCATTTTCTACTCAGTAGCAAGCCTTTGAATTTCTTCATCATGGTACCTTCCCTCTCTCATTTTCAGTTTCCTTTTATGTCTTGTCTTTCCCTCATTTAATTATAAGCTTGAAAAAAGGGCTATCATTCTTTTTCCTGTATGTATTCCCAGAACTTAAAACTGTGCCTGACACATAGTGTTTGTTATTGAGTCATTTCACTCATGTCTAACTCTTTGTGACCCAATTTGAGGGGTTTTTTTGGGTAGACATACTGGAGTGATTTGCCATTTCCTTCTTCAGTTCATTTAACAGATGAGGAAACTGAAGCAAATAGGATTAAATGACTTGCCCAGAGTCATGTGGCTAGTTAAGTGTCTGAGATCAGTTTTTAATTCAGAAAGATGAGTCTTCCTGACTCCAAGCCCAGTACTCTGTGCACTGTGCCATTTAACTGCCCCATAGTAAGTATTTAATAAATATTTACTGACTGACTGACCAACTCTTCTGTAAGTATTGTAAGCTCTTTGAAGATAGGAGCTGTCTTTGCTTTTGTATTTGTGTCACCAGTGTATTACACAGCATTTGGCACAGGGTTAATACTTAATAAATAAAATGTTTTCTCATTTATTTATTCATTCACTCTGAGCGGATCTCTATAGTAGGACAGGTACCAATTAGGTATTCTGTTTTCTTAACTAATCTAAACCATCCCCAGCAACTCATACTTTGCATTTTCTTTAATCTATCTTAAATTTTCCTGCATCTATGTGTCATAAACCTGAGAATGTTGGTGAGCCTTGGAGGAAGAGATGAGAGAAAGGAAAGATGAGAAGAAAGAGTAGGAAGAGAAAGAGAAAGGGGTAGAAACAAAGAGAGAAAAAATGAAGCTGGGGGAATGAGGAAAGATCTTTCTCAGGTTCTTGTTGAAATCTCTGGTGCCTCCTATTGCCAGGCAGATGCACAGAGATAGTTTACAGATAAATTATTTGGCAGAAAAATATAGTCTTAAAACAGCTAACGGCAAGGTTAAACTTAATTCTAGTGGTACTCTACAATGAGTTATATATGACATTATTCAGATAGTATATCAAGGGTGATTGTTGTGCTCTTAATTAACAAATGACACTTAAATGTCCCAATTCTGCTTTAATTTGTAGATGCATGCAGATCTGCTGGCACTTAGAACTTTAGAGAAAGGAAAGAGGAATGGGGAAAAAAAAAGAGGCAAATTCTCAGAAACCAGGAGAAGGGGTTCAAAGAAAGAAAGTGAATGTGTATAAAAAAGAAAAAATTTCTGGATAATAGAAATTTGGTGAAACTTGGAGAAACACAGACAGAAATAAAAAAGTAGAAGGGATATTGAGAGGAAAGGCTAGAAGACAGAAAGGAAGGGAAAAGAGAGGAAAGGGGAGAAGAGGAAGGAAGAAAAGGAAAAGAAGGCATGTGGGGGAGGAGTAGAAGAAGTGAGGAGAGAGTTAGAGATGTCCCTTTTTCACCCTCACCCCAATAAATACCAGGACAGCCAGACAGCATAATAGAGTGTTGGACCTGTAGTCAGAAGACTCATTTTCTTCTGACTAAACAGTCCCAATTTCTTTTGCATTTTCCCTCCCTAATGGGATGTAGATTCCTGAATTGTTTCTAGTATACTGTCAGACACTATGTTGAGAAGATTACAACCACATCATCCCTACTGTCTCTCTGGGACTTTGGGTTCAAAGAGACGGAATAATGATGAGCATGTAGATAGATAACATGGTAGAGAATATTATAGAGAATTCTGGGCTAACAGAATCCTTGTGAGTTGGAGCAATAGTTCTGCTCTTGACATGAGTCACACTACAGAGGGAGCAGGACTCTAATCAGGTTTCATGTGCCCAGAAATTTGGGAAGAATTGTGACCATTTAGGATTTCAGGTGATCCATCCATGCCTGTTGAGTGTCTAATGTGAGTCTATCCATTCCTTTCAATTTAATTCAACAAACATTTATTAGCAACTCTTGAAGGCAGAGCATTGTTTTAAACCCTGAGGAGATATGAAGTTTAGATAATCAACCAATAAGTATTTATTAAGGTGGTCTGTGTTCCAGACACTGGGGATATAAAAACAGAACAACCAAAAAGCAATCCTTGCCCCTCAAGGAACTTATATTCTACATGCAAACATATAAATAAATATAAATGTTTATATACAAACACTATATATGTAAATAAGTTATAGTGAGTCTTATTGTCTCTGTTCAACTAGACATTTATTCTAGATTATGTGTATTCTAATACATTTCTATAGAAAACCTACACTGACTGCTCCTATTTACTAGTGTCAGAAAAAAATTTTTTTGAAGTATTAAACACCTCATAATTACTGGAACATGATTAATATTTTTGATGAGATGAATAATGCCTGATTTTTAACCATAAATTTTATTGATATATCTTGTTGGATCAATTACCTTTTCCACTGTTTCCATCCTTTAACCCCTCTCAGAAAACTATTCCTTAGAATATAATTTTAAAAAAACACAAGGAAAGAAAAAGGTTCTATAAGACTAACCAATACATTAAAAAAGTTTGATGTATGCAATGTTTCACATTCATGGTCTCCAACTCTGCAAAAAAAGTTGAGAGTAGGAATAGAAAGTACATTCTCATAGCTCTTCTTCAAAAGAAAACTTGGACTTTATAATCCACAGCAGTTAAATTAAAAAAAAAGTTTTATAGTCATTGTGTATAGTTTTCCTGGTTCTGCTTTATTTAACTCTGCATCAAATCTGTATTCATGATGTTCATCATTCCTTACAGCATTATAATATTCCATTATCTTCATATACCATAACTTGTTTAGACATTCCACAATCTATGGGCATCTACTTTCCAGTTTCCACTTCTGTATTATCACAATAATAGACCTTTCCTTTTTTTACTTCGATAAATACAAAACATTAATTATATTTAAGTCCCTAAATGTATTCATTAAGATCCATAAATTCTAACTAATGTGTTTCATTTCCATATTGTGGTCAGGAAGAAAAGAAGAAAGTGGAGCAGAAGAAAAAGGGTAAAATAGAGACAACAAAGAGAAGAAGAGGGATATAGATGTATGGAAATCTCGGAGAAAAATTCAGATGGTTTTCAATTGTTAGAAGCTAAATAGAGCAGGATTTGGAACTGAGAAGGTCTCATACATTCTATTGAAATCCACATTAGATGATAATTTCCTTATATGTCCAATATTGATCTCTTTAGATGATTCTTCCTTTCTTATTTTCTTCATAATTCCACTATTAAAATTCAGCTCTTCTTGATTGTCTTCCAGCTATGTAGAATTTTAGGCCATAGATTCTATCTTGCTTTTTCTTTCTTTCCTTCTTTTTTTCTTTTTTTCTTTCTTTCTTTCTTTCTTTCTTTCTTTCTTTCTTTCTTTCTTTTTCTCTCTCTTTCTCTCTTCCTTCCTTCCTTCCTTTTTAAAAGAATTTATTTTGAAAGGTAGCCAAGGTAGCAGAGTAGAAGGAAGAAGTAAAGTGAGCTCTGAATGCCAAACCCCATCCCACTAGCTCTTCCAAACAGATTTAGAGAACTCATCAGACCAAGATAAAAATCCAGTGCATCTTTTCTTTTCAGGCTTGGTTGATAAGAGGGAATTAGACAAAGAGGTCTGGAGATATTGGAAATAAGGTCTGGCTAAGAAATTGCTGAGTGGAGCATTCCAGTTCAGGGAGAGGCTGTGCACCAAGGGAAGAAGTCCCAGACCCAGCACAAAGGGATCTAGATTTGTATGTGATTTGTATATGACAGCACTGTCAATCAATGCACAATTTTGGGTCATAACTCCAGAATGTATCAAGGAGGAACTTGTACCCACGGATGGTGCACAGGATAAAGAGTAATTGCCAGCCATAGGCTATGTACTCTGCAAGGAACAAATTCAGAAACAAATAGAGTAGACTGGCCAGAGGAATAATATTCCTGAGGTCTTAGTACCAGCTTCTAGGTCAGTATGAAGTCTGCAGTGAAATAGCCAGAGAAAGAATCTCAAGGGAAAGTTGCAAGGGGAACTTGCAGTTCTGTCACATTGAACCATCAGAGGTTTCTAACTGGTTTATACCTCCTGAGTCCACCAGCAGTTTATTTGAACTCCAAATGGGCAAACCCACAGGTCTGTTGCTCAGACCCAGGTTGGGAATTTGCAGAGTGATCAAATCACTTTAGGAACACTTGTAGCTTGTAGGTCCATAGTTTGAGATGTCATTGAGATCCTAGAATAATACAAAATTCAATATTCCCCAAAAGTAACAACAGGACCAGATCAGAGTTACTCTGCAGAGTTGTGATGAGCCAAATCCTAATAAAAAGTCAGAAATCATGAAGTAGATTGGAAGAATCAAAAAAGAAAAAAAAGAATCCCGTAATAATGACAAGGACATTCAAGACACAAATCTGGAAAAGAATTACTTGAAAACATGAACAATCAAAGCCTTACAGAAAACCATGGTTTGGGCACACACTCAACTAGAATTCCTGGAAAAGATGAATCAAGAGTTTAAAAATGCTTTGTAAATTAAATGAAAGTGCTTGAGCTAAAAAAATTGGAATAGTTATCATCTATCAAGAAAGAATTAAAAAGAGAATTAATAGTTCAGCACAAGAGGCACAAAATCTTGCCCAACCACTGAGCTCCCTGAAAATTAGAACAGATCAAATAGAAGTTAATGGTTTCATAAGATAGCAAGAAAATGAAGTCAAAAGGTTTTTAAAAATAAAAGACAAAAGCCATCTCATAGCAAAATCAACTGACTAAACAGATAAAGGAAAGAAACTTAAAATTTTTTCAGTGGTATTTTTTCCAAATACACATAAAGATAGTTTTCAATATTCTTTTTTATAAGACTTTGTATCCCAAACTTTTCTCCTTCCCTTCCTTCCCTCCTTCCAAATAATCTGATATAGATTAAATATGTGCAATTCTTTTAAACATATTTACATATTGGTCATATTGTTCAAGAAAAATCAAACCAAAAGGGGAAAAAACTATGAGAAAAAAAATAAACAAAAAAAAAAAAGGTGAAAATACTATGCTTTGGATCAGGAGGCAGAGCCAAGATGGCAGACTGAAAACGTGACTTTCTGTGTCCTCCTCTGACCTTCTCTCAATTCAACAATAAAATAAGCCTCTGAAGTGATCTTTAAGTCAACGAATGAAGAACTATTTGGACACTGCTTCCAGTTACCTCTAAAGAACTTCATAATAGGTCTGTTTCACTTGGGCAGCGGGGTAAGCAATTTGCCCATTGCAGTCCGGAACTGAGGGCAGAGAACTGGGTGGGACTCAGCTCAGTGTGGCAGAAACTCCAAACCCCAAATTCCAAACACCTGGGGTGTATCTGAGGCACTCAGGACACTCTGCCCCGATTGGGGGTAGTTGTTCTGGTAGATTTGCCTTTTATAAGGATTAATTGGGCAAAGTCCTAGCCCAACGGGCCCAGCACCAGAAGTTAATTAGCAGAATTGCCCCAGGGAAAACTACCGCAGCCTCGGCTTCTCTAGCCTTAAACAGACCCCAAGCTTTCTAAAAAATGAGTAAGAAGCAGAAGAGAGCTCTCACCATAGACAGCTTCTATCAAGAGAAAGAAGGGCAGACCCCAGATCCTGAGGTTCTTGTAGAAAAAGCAACTCCAGAGGAAGCCATCAAGGAAGATATAACCTGGTCCCCTTTTCAAAAGGCCTTCTTGGAAGATTGCATAAAGAATCCCAAAAGAGAGCTGGATGATAAATGGCGTAATGAACTGAGATCAGTGCAAGAAGGATATAATGCCCAGCAAAAGAGATATGAAAAAGACACCAATTTATTGAAAAACAAAATTGGTGAAGTGGAAAAAGTATGCAATGAACAAATTGGCCGTTACAAAAGGAGCTAAAAAAAGTAACTGAAGAAAACAACACTTTAAAAATAAGAATTGAACAAATGCAAGTGAATGACTCAATAAGACTTCAAGAATCAGTCAAACAAAAACAAAAAAATGAAAACATAGAAGAAAATATGAAATATCTCCTAGGAAAAACAACTGACTTGGAA
>JAJPUD010000883.1:247665-261724 GCA_023553655.1 Myrmecobius fasciatus
TGACAGGAAAAGATAATGATGAATGCTGGAGGGGATGTGGGAAAGCTGGGACACTAATATATTGTTGGTGGAACTGTGAACGGATCCGACCATTCTGGAGAGCAATCTGGATCTATGCTCAAAAAGTTATCAAACTGTGCATACCCTTTGACCCAGCAGTGTTTCTATTGGGCTTATATCCCAAAGAGATCTTAAAGGAAGGAAAGGGCCCCACATGTGCAAGAATGTTTGTGGCATCCCTGTTTGTAGTGGCTAGAAACTGGAAACTGAGTGGATGCCCATCAATTGGAGAATGGCTGAATAAATTATGGTATATGAATGTCATGGAATATTATTGCTCTGTAAGAAACGACCAGCAGGACGATTTCAGAGAGGCCTGGAGAGACTTGGATGAACTGATGCTGAGTGAAATGAGTAGAACCAGGAGATCATTATACACAGCAACAACAGTATTACATGATGATCAATTCTGATGGACATGGCTTTCTGCAACAATGAAATGTTTCAAACCAGTTCCAATTGTTCAGTAAAGAAAGCCATATACGCCCAGAAAGAGGGATGTGAAATGTGGACCACAACATAACATTTTCATGCTCTCTATTGATGTTTGCTTGCATTGTGTTTCCTTTCTCTGATTTTTTTTTCTTGGAGATAAGATTTTTCTTGCACAAGAATGATGTGTGGAAACATGTATACATATATTCGACTTGTCAAGTATTTTAACATAATTAACATGTAGTAGACTTCCTGCCATCTTGGGGAGGGGAGGAGACTGGGGGGAAAATTTGTAACGGAAAGCTTTGTAAAGATCAATGCTGAGGAGCTACTCATACATATGTTATGCAAATAAAAAGCTTTAATAAAAAAAAAGAAAGAAAATACTATGCTTTGCATCCATATTCAGTCTCCATAACTCTCTCTTCTCTGGATGCAGATGTCATTTAAGGAAAGAAAATTAAGACTACCAGAAAGCTACAACCACCCCCCCTCCAAAAAAAAGAGCTTAGACAACATATTTCAAGATACCTTAAAAGAACACTGCCAAAATCTCTTAGTATTTGAGGGCTAGGTTGAAAAAGAAAGAATCCACTGGTCAGTACTTGAAATAATGCCAAAATGAAGACTCCTGGGAACATTATAGCTAAAATCCAGAGCTTCCAGGTCAAGAAAAAAATAATGCAAACATCTTGAAAGAAAAATTAAATTACCAAAGTGTCACAGTCAGGATCACATGAGATTATCCTTATATAGAAAGCCTGAGAGGGGTTCTGTTATATTTTGATGATCTTAATAGAATAATGGAAAGAAAGGGAAATAGGAATACACTGGAAAGAAGGGAAGAGAAAAGTAGCTCAAGTAAAATTCTCCTACATAATTAGGATATATAAGTAGAAGTCCATACAAAGAAGAACAAACTTCACTCTCATCTGAACTGATAAAAGGAGATTCTATACCCACAATTATAGAAATATAAGAAGGAAAAGAGAGAGGAAAAATGGGAATTAGAGAGAGGGTAGATTAAGAGAGGGATTATTGCTAGACAAAACAAATTCTAACTAAGGATGTATAAAAATAGCTTTTTTGAGGTGGAAAGAATGTGAATCTGAGGGAATACATATCAACTAGGAGGACATGGCTGAACAAATTATGGTATATAAATATGATAGAATATTATTATGCTATAAGAACTGATAAAAGGAATAGTTTAAGAAAAACCTTAGAAGACTTGTATGAACTGATGCACAGCAAAGTGAACAGAATCAGAACAATTTATATAATAAGAATGTTATAAAGATCAGTGTAATGACCAACTATGAATACAGAGGACTGATGAATACTTATGCTGTCATGCTATTTACCTCCTGATAGAAAGGTAAAAGACTTAGAGGGTGCAGTATAACACATATATGTGTGTATATATATCTATATGTGTGTGCTTACACATATGTAGATAAACTCAATGACATTTTATAAATTCTGTAGCTGTTTTAAAAGGAATTTATTTTTAAATATCTTTATGCTTTTTTGTAACAGGAAAAAGCTGATAATTTGTGAGGTTTACATAATTTTCTACTATTTTGCTGAAATTTTTATTTCTACTTTTAGTTAAAATTATGAGTTATTAACTTGGTTCTATGAATTTTTCTTAATAAATATTTTGATAACTATTTCAATATGATTTTTCTTTAGTCTTATTAATTCTATTTTATGCATTTAAAGCATTATTCTAAGAATGGATTTATAGCTTTCACCCATAGATGTCTACTAAAACAACAACAAAAAAGTTAAGAACTCCTGAAATAAATAATTATATGATCTGCAAAAGCTGATTAGTTTTGGGGGGGTTTGCTTGTGCTCATTTTCTCAATTTTATTTTCTTGTATTATTGCTATTGTTGGTATTTTAAGAATTATTTTTAATAGTGATAAGAAATAACCTTCCCTTACTTCCAATCTTATTGGAAAAGTCTCCAGTATTTCTCTAATATAAATAATACTAGATTGATTTTGGATATCTTGAGAAAATATCCATTTATTCCTATGTTTTTTAGCTTTTTTAACTATTAAAGATTATTATTTTTTATCCAAATTTTTTTCTTCATTTATTGATGTAATTGTGTGATTTCTATTATTTTTGCTATCAGTATGGCCTAATATGTTTATAGTTTCCCTACTGTTGAACCAATTCACATATTCCTACTACAAATCTAATCTGATCATAGTTTATGATCTTTTAAATGGATTGTAGGTTAGTATTCATTAATGATATTGGTCAACAGATTTCTTTATTTGCTTTATCTCTCCCTTGTTTATATTGTCAGGACCATAATGTCATAATCTTTTTTTAATTTAAATTTTTTTTAAATTTAAATTTACTTATTTAATATTTTCTCCCAGTTACATTCAAAACAATTTTTTTACATTTATTTTTAAAATTTTTGAGTTCTAGGTTTTCTCTTTTATCCCCACCCACAATTAAGAAACCACTTGTGAAGTTATGCAAAATATTTCCATAAAAGTCAAATTATGAAAAAAACATAGATCTCCCACCCTAATGAAAATAAAAACCCTCAAGAAAAAGTAAGTTAAAAAAGAGAGAAAGAGAAAATGCTTCAATCTGTATTCAGACACAATCAGTTCTTTCTCTGGGTATGGATAAGGTTTTTTTTTTTTATCATAAGTGCTTGAGAGTAGTTGTGGATGATTGTACAGTAGTAGCAAAGTCATTCACAACTGGTCATCCTAGAACATTGCTATTACTTTGTATATAGTGCATTTCACTTTACTTGAAATCATGAAGAACTTTCCAGGTTTTTTTTTTTTTTTCCCAAGAGCATTCTGTTCAGCATTTCCCATAGAGCAATAACATTCCATTATAAACATACAACACAGTTTATTTAGTCATTTCCCCAACTGATAGGCATATTCTCAGTTTCCAATTATTTTTGCTAAGAGTTGCTATGAATATTTTTTGTATATAGAGATAATTTTCCTTTTTTGTTTGTTTGGTTTGTTTTCTCCAAATCTCTTTTGGTATCTATGCCTAGAAGTGGTGTTGTTAGGTCAAAGGATATGCACAAATTTATAGCCCTTTGAACACAGATCATTTCTTTGATCATTTATCAATTGGGGCATAGCCCTTATTTTTTTATAAATTTGACTCAATTCCCTCTATGTTTGAGAACTGAAGCCTTATCAGAGAAATCTGCTTCAAAATTCATTTTACATTTACTATTGCTAATTGTATTTCCCTCCATTATTCTCCTTTTACCCTGTCCTTCCTCAAAAGTGCTTTGATATTGGCTACTCCCTCCCCCATTATGCCCTCTTTTATCACCTTCCTTCCCTTAGTCCATTCCCCTCCTATTTTCCTATAAGGTAAGATAGGTTTGGTTTTTTTGTTTGTTTGTTTGTTTGTTTGTTTTTTTGTTTTTTGTTTTTTTTTTTGCTTTTTGCTGAGGCATTTGGGCTTAAGTGACTTGCCCAGAGTCACACAGCTAGGAAGTGTTAAGTGTCTGAGATCAGATTTGAATCATTTGTTCCTCGACTTCAGGGATGGTGCTCTAGCCACTGTACCATCTAGCTGCCCCTTGTTATTTCCTCTTTGATCCAATAGTGATGAGATAAGATTTACTCTCTTCCCCTTTCTTCCCTCTCTTCCCCTCCATTGTAAAAGCTTTTTTGCCTCTTTTTTTATGGCAGATAATTTAAACCATTCCACTTCTCCCTTTTCCTTTCTCCCAGTACATTCTTCTTTCACCCTTTAATTTCATCATTTTTAAAAAAGATTTTATCCCTTCATATTCTTCTCACACCTGTGCTCTCTGTCTATATATACTCCTTCTAACTTCCATAATAATGAGAAAAGTCTAATGAGTTACAAGTATCATCCTCTCATGTAGGAATATAAATAAACCTTATTAAGTCCCTTATGATGTCACTTTCCTGATTACCCCTTTATGCTTCTCTATAGTCCTATATTTGAAAAATCAAATTTTCCATTCAGCTTTGGGCCTTTCATCACAAATCCTCTATTTCCTTTAATAACTCATCTTTTCCTCTGAAGGATCATTTTTTAGGGGTAGGTGATGTTTGGTTGTAATCCTAGCTCCATTGCTCTATGGAATATCATACTCCAAACCCTCTGGTCCTTGATATTACTTGTTGCCATAATAACTTTTAATGGTCTTGCAAGATCTAGTGTGCTGGTCAGAGGGTTAGACTGCTGACCAGGACTGTGCTGAAACTGCCTGCATTGGGATTGCATGCTGGGCTCCCATTCTGCTGTCACAGACCTTTTCTGCTGAGCTTCTAAGTTTTTAAGTTGCCTTCTGCTGGAAAATGTTCTACTCCATCTTTTTGGGTATTCTGATGCTCTAAAATTTGTTCAGAGTCATTATTTAAAGGAATTTGGAGCAGTTTGGGGGAGATGTTACTATGTCCTGCCTTTATTCTGCCATCTTGGCTCTGCCTCCATACTGTTTCATGAAAAGAGTTTGTAGGATGGCAGAGTTCCTCATTTTTGCATTGTTCCAACACATAGTATTGGAATGAATTGTTCTATGAATGTTTGAATTCACTTGTAAAGCTATCTTATCTATTTTTTTTCCCCTTTGAGAATTCCTATACGGTTTGTTCAATTTCTTTTTCTGAGTTCAGATTACTTAAACTCTGTTTCTTCTTTAGATAATTTAGGTATTTTGTGTTTTTGTAAATGTTTATCCATTTTATCTTTCATTTAAAATATTTTTTAGATATTCAAAATATAACTTTATAGTTATCTAAACAAAAAAGAAATGGGAATGACAGTAACAAACAAGATTAATCACTGAATATCATGATGAAATTGCAGTAGCCAAATTTGAAACTCAGGGGAGACATAATTACAGTCTAAAATGGCCAAATACATATGATCCAAAATATGAATTATATTTATTTTTAAATTGCTATATTCACTATGAATCCTATTAATAACCCTCAGCATCCTGAAGATTAAGCACATGTTCTGCTCAAATGTATAATAAAGTGACAAACACACTATACCACTGACATCACAAGATAGTTACTTATAAAACCATAACTCATCTGATACTGGGCTCTGGTTTTGTACTCTTTTTTTGTTATCTTCATTAAAAGTCTAGTTGTCTGAACAATCTTTTAAGTTTTGCTCATATTGTGCTGCCATTGCTGGGTTCATGACAACCTCTGGTAGTGCAAGATCAGGTAACACTAAATTAAGATCTCTAATATATTTTCTAGCAAGCCAAAAGAAAAGCTTCTCAAAGTTGTAGTTACTTTTGGCTGAAATTTAGTACCAAAAATTCTTCTTCCTATGGAACACAATGGATTTAACTTTAACTTTTTTGTCCATATTATCAACTTTGTTGAATACAAGACTACATTGCATAATTCTCATATTGATTGCTATATCAGTTTGGTAGATTCTTGTAAATAACTTTTGATATAGCATCTAATATTATAATGGTATACTGAGCTATATATAATAACCATTTTTCAGACTATCATATTTCTCTTGGCTATGGTATCCCATATGTTGAATTTAACAGAATCTGTATCTCATTCCCATTTATTAATCAGCTGATATCTAACTCAAAAATTTCACTCATAGATACTATAAGTAAATTAGAGGAATGTAATATAGTTTACCTCTCAGACCTATGGAGATGGAATAAATTTATGTCCAAAGAAGAACTGGAACTCTTAATTGAAAACCAGATAGATAACTTTGACTATATTAAGTTAAAAAGTTTTTGTACAAACAAAATCAATGCAGACAAGATTAGGAGGGAAGTAATAAATTGGGAAATCATCTTTACATTCAAGGGTTCTGATAAAGGTCTCATCTCTAAAATATATAGAGAATTGTCTCATATTTATAAAAATTCAAGCCACTCTCCAATCAATAAATGGTCAAAGGATATGAACAGGCAATTTTCAGAGGATGAAATTAAAATTATTTATAGTCATATGAAAAGGTGCTCCAAATCACTGTTGATCAGAGAAATGCAAATCAAGACAACCCTGAGGTACCACTTCACACCTGTCAGATTGGCTAAAATGACAGGAAAAGTTAATGATGAATGTTGGAGGGGTTGTGGGAGGGCTGGGACACTGATGCATTGTTGGTGGAGCTGTGAACGGATACAGCCATTCTGGAGAACAATTTGGAGCTATGCTCAAAAAGTTATCAAACTGTGCATACCCTTTGACCCAGCAGCATTTCTATTGGGCTTATATCCCAAAGAAATCATAAAGGAAGGAAAAGGCCCCACATGTGCAAGAATGTTTGTGGCAGCCCTTTTTGTGGTGGCTAGAAACTGGAAATTGAATAGATGCCCTTCAATTGGAGAATGGCTGAATAAATTATGGTATATGAATATTATGTAATATTATTGTTCTGTAAGAAATGACCAGCAAGATGATTTCAGAGAGGCCTGGAGAGACTTACATGAACTGATGCTGAGTGAAATGAGCAGAACCAGGAGATCATTATACACGGCAACAACAGTACTATATGACGATTAATTCTGATGGACATGGCTCTCTTCAACAATGAAATGTTTCAAACCATCTCCAATTGTTCACTGAAGAAAGCCATATACACCCAGAGAGAGGGATGCGAAATGTGGACCACAACATAACATTCTCATACTCCTTGATTGACGTTTGCTTACATTGTGTTTCCTTTATCTGATATATCGTTTGTGTAGATAAGATTTTTCTTGCACAACAATGATAAGTTTGGAAATATGTATACATATATTCGATTTGCCAATATTTTAACATAATTAACATGTAGTGGATATCCTGCCATCTAGGGGAGGGGTGGGGAGTTGGGGGGAAAAATTTGTAACAGAAAGCTATGTAAGGGTTAATGTTGAAGAATTACCCACACATATGTTATGCAAATAAAATAAAATAAAAAAAATTTCACTCATATTTAACTTCTTAATTCTCTCTCTCTCTCTTTTTAAATGAATTGTCTAGGTCAGAGGAACCCATTGAGTTATTCAATAATTATAGCTTTGTTGTTTATTTCTCTCTACAAATCCACTGAAATTTTCCTTACATACTACTGATATTATTCATTATATATGGTAACTTTCAGCATAATATAGCCTGTTTATATCTTTTAATTACATATATATGCTTTGAATCAGGTCATAATCACTGCCATTGTTTAATTTTTTTAATTTATCTGAAGCATGATAAATTCTGCTCCAATACCTAATTTTAAGTGTGAATTTTTATGTGTGTGTGTTTTTTTGTTTTTTTTTGTTTTTTGGTAAGCAACATATTCTTAGGTTGTACTTTCTAAACTATTTTGCTACTCTACTCCATTTTATGGGTGAATCCGTCCCCTTCACATGCACAGTTATGATTGTTAATTGTACCTTTCCTTCCATCATAGCCACCACCTTTGTTCCCTCCTCACAATCTTTATGCAGAAGAAGAAAATGGTGAAAGAAAAGGAATGTTATTAATGGAAAAATTTTAAATTGAAGTGGTCTGGTCCTTCTCCTGCATTCTTTGTTTCTTTACTTAATTCTTACACTTTATTTCTTTCCCTTTGATTCCTCTTCATGATACATCCTCTGAAATTGAGGTTGGTTTTGCTATCCTGATTCTATCTTTCTTCTTAAGCCCACTACCTTTCCCAATCTCTGCATGTTACTATCTTCATCATTTAACCCCTTCTAACTGCTCAAATCCATTTACCTTTCAGGGCTTCTCTTGTTTCCTGTGTTTGCATTAAAGAGATTCTACAAAGCTCTGGTCTTTAAAAAGTCTGCTATGCTGTTAATGGCCCATTTTTGTTGTCCTATAGAACACTATTCAGTTTTTCAGGGTAATTTTTTTATGGCTGGAAGCCTTTACTACTTCCTTTTGGAACAGGTCAGTTGTTTTTGATAGTAGGCATAAGTTTTGGGAAATAATTATGAAGAAATACTAATGTACTATAAGAAATGATGACCTTAATGGTCTTAGAACATGGAAAGATTTTCACTAAATAATGAAGAGCAAGATGAGCAGAACCAAGAGAACACTGTATGCAGTAACACCAATATTGTTTTAAGAATGTCATTGCACAAATAATATATTTGACTTATATATATATATATTAACTATAAAGGGCATATCAAGAAAGATGCTATCTGCATACAGAGAAAGAACTGATAAATAGAAAATTTTTATCTGTAAAATGAGCTGGAGAAGGAAATAGCAAATTGCTCCAATATTTTTGCAAAACAAATCCCAAATGTGATCATGAAGAGTTAGACACAACCATGAACAAGTGCACAAGTGAACAACAAATTTCTTAGACTTTGAGTTAAGTGCTGAGGATACAAGTTAAGGCAGAAATGTCAGTATATAGTTACCACACATAAATAAATGGATACAAAGAATATGGAATATAACCCTGGAGGGAAAGATTCTTCTAAGTATCTTGAAGATACTGGGATGCCATTGGAGTCTAAGTGCATGCAAAGAGGTATAGATAGAAATAGAGGGTAGGAAGAGGGCAAGACAGAGTCAGACCTATGCTTTATGAAAATCAATCTGAAGAGAAAAAAAATTTATCACATGAAGGTTTGAGATAATCATTTGCTGGAGATGTTTTTTTGACAGTATTCATGCTTGAAGTTTGGATTAGAGTAGACACTCTCTGATGTCCCCTGTACCCCATCCACTTCTGGTATTCTATGGTTCTATAAGAACAGACCCACTTTTTTTTCCCAAAAGAAAGAAATCAAACTTAGTGTTTGGGAAAGTTCATCAATAAGGATACAATTTATTTAATTTTTTTGGTTTGTTTTATTTTACTTATTTATTTATTTTTTTCTGAGGCAATTGGGGCTAAATGACTTGCCCAGGGTCACACAGCTAGGGAATGTTAAGTGCCTGAGATCAAATTTGAACTCAGGTCCTCCTGACTTCAGGGCTGGTGCTCTATCCACTGCGCCACCTAGCTACCCTGTTGTTTTATTTTTTTTTAAAGAAGAAAAAATCAATTTGGCAGTTGTGTGGAGGAGAGATTAGAGTTGAAAAAAATTGAAGTAGAAAGACCAATTAGAAGACTCTGGCAATAATTTAGGTGAAAAATAATGAAGCCTAAACTAGATTTAAAATAGAGAGAAAGAGACACATATAAGGTGTGTGAAAATGATAAAATTTGAAACAGATTAGATACTTAGAGTGGGTAAGAGGGAATGACAGTGAGGTTGCCAACTGGAGTGACTGAAAGGATGGGAGTGTCCTTAATACTAATAGGAAGTTTGTAAGAGAAGTAGGTTGGAGGGACAAGAAGAAGAGTTTATATTTATCTATCTATCTATACATACATATGTATACGTATATGTGTGTGGGTGTACCTGCACAGGGACTATTTTCAGATCATCAGGAACCCAAACTCCAGAGCCATTTGATAAGTGTAGGGCAATAACTATTATTTGATTTATATTCTAGCTTTTAGAGATTAAAATTGGAAAACATATGGAAGGTTGCTTGCCATGAGCTAGAGTCGGGTGATTTCAGTGGCTAGGAAGTTGACTTCAAAGAAAAGACTAAGCCCTAGAACATGAGCTAATTGAGAAGACCCTGTCTTTTGTTGTAGAGAACAAGAAACTCCTGCTGGAGAGTCTTTTCTCTGCAGGAAGAACCCCGGCCCTAAACTCAGAGCTTATTGTTGAGTTTTTTTCCAGTTGTGTCCCACTCTTTATAACTCCGTTTGGGATTTTTCTTCATAGAGATGTTAGAGAAGTTTTCCACTTCCTTCTTCTTCAGCTCACTTTAATGATGAGGAGATTGAGTCAAATAGGTTGAAGTAACTTGCTCAGAACTAGGAAATGTCTGAGGCCAGTTTTGAACTCATGAAGATGAGTCTTTCTGACTCCAGGTCCTATGCTCTATCCACTGCACTATTTCTGTCACTATTAGTTAAGTAAGACACATGACCTCTCTGGGCCTCAGCTTCCTTATTTATAAAAGAACAGAGCTTACTACATAGTATCTAACTTTCCCTTCAGCTTTTAATCTATCATTCAGTGATTAGGAAATGAAAAAAGTTCATAGCCAAAATATTGAGGAACAAGACAAGAGAAACTGAGGAGAAGGATTTTGTTGGTCCCAGGAAAAGGTTCATGACTTAATTTTTAAAATAACTGTTTACTTTTTCTTCCCCCTCCTCCATAATATTTACATCACTCTCCTTTTTCCTACCTATCCATTAAGTCATCCTTTATATCAAAGGACACACAATAATCTGTTTTTTTTTCCTAACAGACCAGTAACAAGAAAGTGCCTATGGACTTTAAGCAAAAAGAGCAAAGCCTTACCCAGACTTCCCTTGAGGAAGAACTAGCCAAAGGTTTTGGCTGAGTCAGAAGCTAGAGGTGGTAGAACAGCTTTCAACACAGCAGTCTCCTGAGGTCTCTCATCTGGCACAGACTATTGCAGGCTGGTATCCATCAGAGACTATGAAACCAGACAGAAAAAAAGCTCTACAAGATTCATGCTATGACATCACTAGGAGACATCAGAAATCCATCAGTGAAGCACCAGGGATAGGAGTTGCCCTTCTATTATGCATGACTCTTTATGACCCATTTGGGGTTTTGTTGGCAGAGCTACTTGCCAGAGGTTTGCCATTTCCTTCTCCAGCTCATTTTACAGATAGGAGACTGAGGCAAATAGGGTGAAGTGACTTGGACAGGGTCTCACAGCTAATAAGTATCTGAGGCTGGATTTGAAGTCAGGTCCTCCTGACTCCAAGGTCAGTGCTCTATCCATTGCTCTATCCTAGCTGCACCTACTCCTCTCTTTATATATATGCCATGGCTATATGTACCTCACATATGAGCCCCTCCACATGTATCCACCCTTTTTTTTGATATGTGTATCTGTCCTGTACATTTATGAAGGGAATGTTTTCTTATTTTTTTCTTACTCTGTTATTTTATTAAAAGCTTTGTTTTTTTAACCTTAACTGCATACTCTTTTTGATCATAAAAGTAAACTTGTGAGCTATGGTTTGGGGGTGGGGTTTGAACAACTAAATTATCTTAAATTGAAGTCAGCGATTCCTGGGGATCATGCCCTGTGAGTTGGAAGAGGTGCTGCCTGCCACTGTGTCCACTGTCTGGTTTTTCCATGACTTGGAGCTATTATTTCCTTGCTTCTCTTTTGATAAAAAGTTCCAAGTACTCTTGTAAATATTACCCATATTTGTGACCAGGATACATTCATCCCACTTGGAAAAGACCTGGGCATGAATATGGATGGAGATTCTAAGAGAACAACAGGCACCATGGACCACAAATTTTATCATTCTCTGGAGCCACTTACTTGCAAGAAGATGTTGCCATCAATCTAATGGTGTCCACTGGAGAGCTTTCCAGGTTTCTGATTAGGAGGTGGAGCCAATAGAAATCAACACCCCTGAAGGATATGGGAATGGCTTTGTGCCATCTTGGACCCTTTTTATATAATAAGGGTTACACACATATCAAATCAAGATGCAAATGGCCAATTGAAAAGAAGAAAATAAAAGAAGCCCAGTTTTAAGGTTTCCTTATTTAACTGCCTTCGTGCCCAACAGGGCAGAGGCAGCGAGGAGACAGGGTGGCTGCCTGGAGTCAGGAAGATTCATCTTCCTGAGTTCAAATGTGGCTTCAGACTCTGCAAAAGTCACTTTACCCTATTTGCCTTAGTTTACTTATCAGTAAAATGAGCTGGAGGAGGCAATGGCCAACCACTTTAGTATCTCTGCCAAGAAACCCCCCCAACAGGGTGGCGAAAAGTCGGGCAAGACTGCAAAACGACTCAACAACAAGCCCAACACCCCGTCAGATCTCTGGGAGAAAACCATGAGTACCCCCTCCCATTTTCCGCATTCCAAGAGATGGGGCAGTGGGCGGGGTAGAAAAGTGGATGAAGTCCCTCTTGGAGAAAGGGATTTGAGGAGATTTACGAGAAGGTAGGAAGAAGGCTGGCTGTCCACGTGGGAATGGAGTGATCAGTGGTTGTTCTGCACACAGCGCCAGCGGTTCCCGGGAAAATCGTGCGTTTAGATTGCTCTAGATCAGGTCGCGTCAGTCCCTGTTCCCCTGCCTTTTGAGCCTCACTGCCCCGTCACCATCACCCGGTGAAGTGTGTAGAAAGTTTTGCAGCCGTTTTCCCCGCCAGCGCCAGCCCAGCCGTCCGTGACGCAGTGTCTGGGGCTCTAGGCCCGGACTGCGAAGGAAGGAGGGAAAAGGAAAGAGGGCGGGGGTGGGGGGGGAAAGCCCCGGGCGGGGGGGGGGGGGAAGTGAGAGAGGGAGAGGGAGAGAGAGAGAAGGAGAGAGGAAAGGAGAGAGAGAGAAGGAGGGAGGAAAGGAGAGAGAAAGAAAGAGGGAGGAAAAGAGAGACAGAAACAGAGACAGAGACAGAGAGAGAGAAGGAGGAGAAGAAGAAGGCGGGAGAGAAAGAGGAAAAAGGCACAGAGCTCATTGTCACCCTTCTACACACCCCTTCCCTGCTCTCCAATTGCTAACACGCATACACCCCATTGTCCTCGTCTCTCTACTTTTCAATCTCAGTCGTACTTCTTTCCATCTCGTTCCTTCTTTCCCCCCCAACTCTTTCCCTTTCTCCATTCGTTACCATTCTCCCATTCTCCTCCTCTCTCCCACTTTCTCGATCTCTCTCTTTTCTCTGCTCCCCCCTCCCACATTTCCCCTTCATTTCTTTGCTGCCCCTCAAACTCTCCTCCCTGGTACCTCCCCTCCTCCTCCAACCCCTCCCAACCTCCCTATCCCTCCTCTCCCCTCAATTCTCCTCCCTTCCCTTTCAATCCCCTCCCCTCCCTTCTCCTCCCCTTCCTTGGGAGGCATCATTCCGTCCTGGCCCGGGGAAGGACGCAAGGCAACTCAGCCCAGCTCCGGGGCCCTCAGTTCACGTTTCTCCAAGCTTCTCGTTTCCAGTCCATCCATCCTTTTCTTGTCCCAGTGCCCGGAACCCCGACGGAGTCAGCCCCCGGAATGTGGCTCCCCTGGCTGGCTCCTGCTCCCTGGCGTCACCTGCTGCGCTGTGCCCTGTTTCTCGGGAGTGTGGTGTTCAGCCCCGCGGGGGCAGCCACGGTCGCCACCCCCGCTGTCCCCACCACCGCCCCCACCGGTAAGGCGCTGCCAGCATTGGGGGACTGCTCCTCTGGGAGCAGGGAGAGGAGTTGGAGAAAGGACGATGAAGGGAGCAACAAGGGTTTCCTTTTTCTTATCCCCTCTCATTCTTTAGCAGAGGTGCGTGTATTAGGCGGTGAGGAGAGATGTGTTGAAACAAAATTGTCTCTCCATTTCTGGAGAGGAAGAAGAAGGGGGAGGTAAGAAAGAGGGGATAAGTGAGAGAGGGAAGGAGATTGGAGACACACACACACACACACACACACACACAGAGAGAGAGAAAGAGAGAGAGACAGAGAGAGACAGAGAGAGACAGAGAGAGAGAGAGAGAGACAGAGAGACAGAGAGAGAGAGAGAGAGAGAGAGAGAGAGAGAGAGAGA
>JAJPUD010000883.1:261824-287549 GCA_023553655.1 Myrmecobius fasciatus
AGAGAGAGAGAGAGAGAGAGAGAGAGAGAGAGAGAGAGAGAGAGAGGATGCAGTGGAGATTTGAGTGAAACCAGATGTGGTGGGTCGACTGGTGGAAGTAGGGGGAGGGGAAAGAAGGGGTCTGTACTAGACTAGGAAAAAGTTTGGGGAACTCCTAGCGAAAAGTTTTGCCAGCCTCCTGTCCAAACGGTTTTAAAGACCACCACCAAAGCTAGCTTCCCTTTTACGTTCCACTGGTCTCTTCTTGAAAACTCTTCCAGTTGTAAAAGATCAAAGGCAGCTAGAAATGTCCACGGTGGAACTTTCTGACCCAAACTTAGCAACCAAAGGAAGGATTTCTTCTCTTTCTTGACATCTTTGGTGTATTTTTTGCTTTCTTTTTCTCATTTGTCTATGAAGGTCGGGGTATAGAATGTGGCGTTCTGGAGTAAATAGCCTTCAGGGTTGTTTTGGACCACCAAGAATCAAAATCAGTTGGGGGAGGGCAGTGTTTGGCAAATGGTATTTGTCCCCTCTGTCTGGAAATATCCTGGACTAACTCAGGACAAAACTGATCTTTCAGGAAACAGCAAAGTATAGGGTAAGGTTTAGGAGCCCTACACTAAGAGAAAGTTAGCATTTATAGCCAAAGAAGAAAATGCTATTCTATGCCCACTCTTAACCCCCAAGTTGTCAGTGGGATAAAAATAAGAATCTTTCACCAGTCCCAATGGCAGGAGGCATAGATATTACTTCTCCCAATAAGGGGGTGGCCCAGAATTTGAGTTTAACTAGGGAGTGGGCTTGATATGTAGACATCACCACTTGGCAGCTGGGAGCTGTCCTTGCCTTGTGTGTGACTGGGCATCTGGGACACGAATTTACCCCAGATTGTGCCATACTGGGGATGTTGTTTGGGGAAGTGGAGGTGGGAGAGGTTGGGTTGGAGAGAGTGAAGAACAAAATTGCTCTTCTTCACCCAAAGCAGTTCCAACTTCATCTCTAGTCCTGTTGATCTGTGTGTTGCTAGCCAATGCAAGCAGATTTTAGGATCTGGTTTGGGGATCAGTCAGTCCCTTATCCCTCAGATAAGTGCAGAATAAGGGGGAAGATTCCTTTTGTTACACACTTTGGGTAGTATCTTTTTTGGGGGGAGCAGCTTTATGCTCTGACCTCTCTGAAGTAGGGGGATTGGAGAAGGGAGGTGGTAGGGAAAGATGGCCAGTCCTAGAGGCGCTGGAGCAGCAGAGTTTAAATCGCTAGACCCTGGGAGGGGCCATGGGCAAAATGCTGACTCTTGTTTTTTCCCATTGCAAGCGTTTATTGGATCTTCTGAGGAAGTCAGAAAAAGGGATCTTTTTTCTTCCCTTTCCAGCAATGTTAGCTGACAGTTGTGGAGCACATTAACTAACTATTGCAGAGGGCAACACAGAAGTGCCCATGGGGACACAACACTACAAAAAAGAGAACCGAATCCTTTCCATTTCAGGTTCTTCATCATTCTTCACAGTAGTTCCTCCATCTCTATCCACATCCATATCAGAAGGGACAGAAAGTATCTTTTCTACTGTGTGTTCTTCCAACTCATCTAATAGAGTGATTTATGGAGAAAGAATACTTCTATTCAGTTCAATCAATAAGATCTAGGAAAACTTCTGGGAATAAAAGTGACATAGTATATGGAAAGAGCATGGAATTTGAGGGAGTTGAGACAGCTGGACACAAATGACTGCTTACCAGCTGTGTGATCTTGGTTAAGTTAATTCTGAGTTTCAGTTTCATCTCTAAATAGCAACACCAGTACTCCAGAAATATTAGAAGTTATCTAGTCCAGCATCCTGGGCAGCTAGGTGTTGGCTGTTGATAGGGCACTGGGCCTGAAGTGTAGAAGATTCATCTTCCTGAATTCAAATCTGGCTTCAGACTCTTGTGTGACCCTCAGCAAGTCCCTTCACTATGGTTGCCTCAGTTTCCTTATCTGTAAAATGAGCTGGAAAAGAAAATGGCAAACCAGTCTAGTATCTTTGCCAATAAAACCCCAAATGGTGTCACAAAGAGCTGAACACAACTGAAAAATGACTAAACAACAACAGTCTATCCTAGTTTTATTATCAGAGGAAACCAAGAGCTGGAGAAATTAGTTGACTTGCCCAAGGTCACACAAGTAATAAGAATACAAATTGATATTTGAATACAGGTCACAATATCATAGATTTACAGTGATAGAGAATGTCAGTGGCCATCTGGTCTAGCCCCCTGGTAGCTAGGTGGTGTAATAGATAAGAGTACTGGACTTGGAGTCAAAAAGTCTTGAGTTCAAATTTGGACTTAGCACTTACTAAGCAACTCACTTAATCTCTCTCAGCCTCAGTTACCTCTACTGTAAAATGGCTCCTACCTCCCAGAGTTGTTGTGAGGATCAAATGGAATATTTATAAAATTTGTAACATGGTGCTATAGAGCATTTAATAAATTCTCACCCTTTCTTCCTCTTAGTGATATATGAACTGAAGCTGAGAGTCAACTAATTTCTCATAGGAAATAAGTCCCAGAATTAGCAAGCCCAGATCACCTTAATCAACTTGTCATTAGAATGTAAGCTACCTGAGGGCAGGGACAATGTATTTGCCTTTTTTGGTATCTCCTGTACTTAGCACAGTACTTGACACTTAGTAGATGTTTAATAACTACTTGATTGATGGGAGACTCAAAGTTTCACAGTAATTCAAAGGACATTAAGAATGATATAAAGTAGTAGAACCAAAATTCTAACTCATGTCTTGACTCTAAAGCAAATTTCTTTCTTCTAGACCTTGCTGATCAATGAAGACAAGAGATTTGAATCAGACTATACAACATAATAGTTGATTCTTCAATAGCACTTAAAGGTTCCCAAATCTATTGATGAGTATTATCTCTTTTGATCTTCCTACAGAGAAAAGAGGCCGTTGGTCACACTATTTCCAAGAGTTGGGGTGGGATGTTAAATAAGAACTCTGTCTCTCTAGTTTCTGCTACAATGCACTGTCTGATGATCCTAAGAGGACAACAGTCAGAAAACACAGGGTGTGAACTTCAGGATTATGGATCATTTTGTGGTTAAAGTTGAGTCATTTCAGGCACCTCTAATTCTTCCTGACACTGTTTGGGGTACTAACTTGGCAAAGATATGGAGCAGTTTGCCATTTTCTTCTCCAGCTTATTTTACATATGAGGAAACTGAGGGTGAGTCACTGACTCAGGGTCAGTGAAGTCAGATTTGAGCTCCGGAAGATGTCTTTCTCACTCCAAGCCCAGCACTTTATCCACTGTAACACCTAGCTGCCTCTTAATGGATCATAGGAGCTTACATTCAGAGCTAAAAGTGATCCTCCTAACCCCACCCCTACTCCTCATCCAGGGCATCTAGTCTAACCCCTGAGAGTCAGCCTCTCATTTTACAGATGCCTGAGGCAAGACTTAGAAGTTTAAGTTAGGAGACTTGCCCAAATTTAATGGGAGGTTCCATTGAAGGTTGTGGAAGGTTCAGTAGAGTTAACCTCCAACTGACTCCAACCCCAAACTCGAACCCTCCACCTCAGAGATGCCCATGTTTACTCCTTCATCCTCTCATTCCTAATCTTCCTCATTCTCATCTCTAAATCCAGTGAGTTTTTTTCTGTTGCACTCCATGGATTCTGTATTGTAGACTTTGAATTACAAGCAGAGTTAGCCTTGGTATGGAAAGGATTGAGGGAGATTTCCAGACCCCACCTCATTGGTGGCTGTCAAGCTCTGTGTGACACTAGTCTCAGTAGGTGTGCCATGAAATGCTGAATGTGACATTATTGCAGATAAAATAAGATTTGTGAAAAATGTTAATATATATTCTACTTATACAGCACTTTGAACACGGTAAGTTTAGCATTCAAAAACATTGACTGTTATATGCACTTATGAGGCTCAAAATATTTCAGACCTTGAACTTGCAAACAATTTAGCTAAAAAAAAAAAAGCTGCTCCTTATGGATAAGAAACTGCACACGTGTGAGTGTCTCAGCTCTTCCATAACGCTGCCAACTTAAATGTTCATTATGTTGATCCCTTGCAGCAAAAATACTATGCTATGAGTTTGAGAACCATTGGCTTTCACAGATTAAGATCAGGGAGGACCTAAGTAGTCCAGGTGGTTGCATGGAGGGGGAGGGATTTTGCATGGAGGGGAAAAGGGAAATAGGAAAGCGTTTGTAGCAGAGGAAACAGAATGGGCAAAGCCCTGGAAGCCAATGTGAGTGCTATATTCTGGAGTCCAAGAACACCAGCACCATTGTAATTCTAGACAAAAGGACTTGTGAAGAGAAATTAGGTTGACTAGGTGGAGTACAATTCAATTTTGGAGGCCCTTAAAAGGGCCAAGCTGAGGAGTTTCCTATTTAATCAATGTTGCTGATTGACAAGGACATTTGGTAACTTTTTACTGTGAGACTTGAGGGGGAGGAAGTCTTATTTTTATTTTTTTCATAGTTTGGACAAGGGCAGTTCTCAGAATTCCCACAGAGCACAGCCTCCTGGTTAGGCTTCTCTGTCAGTTGGCAGAGGGCATTTGGGTGGCTAAAAGCAGAGGGTGGGGGTGGTAAATTCTTTTTAAAAGGCATCAGGTATTTGCTGCTGCCAGAGCTAGCTGGGTCTTGTGTGTGGTTCAGGAGGGTTAATCTCATGCTTCCTCCCCTTGCTCCTTGTGAGTCATATGAGTTCACTGAATTTTACAAAAATTGTCTTCCTTACCATGGCCTGGCTAGCGTGCTTGGTTTGAGCAACTGAGTGACCAGACATTGTTCAGCTGAGTGTCATTGTCTGTGGTAAATTGTAGGGATTTCTTCTTTTCCTCACTTGTGTGTGGCAAGAAGAGAAAGAGGTAAGGTTTTTTTTTTATCCATTTAAAAAAGACCACATTTTATCTCTTATTTGTTCATTTTAGAGCTATATCTCTCAATGTGGCTTTTCATATAAGGTAATTCAGCAATAATCATTCAAAAATTCAAATCTTTGCCTTCAAGAAGTTTACATTCTACTAGAAGGGATGAACAAAACTGTACATAATCAATTAACAAGTGTTAGTTAACCTAAGTAGTCAGGGCTTAGAGTAGGGAAGTCCTGAATTCAAATCCAGCTTCAGACACTAGCTGTGTGATCCTGAGTAAGTCACTTTACCCTGTCTAGCTCAATTTCTTCATCTGTAAAATGAGCTGGAGAAGGAAATGGCAAACCATTGCAATATCTTTGTCAAGAAAACCCCAAATGGGGTCACAAAGATTTGAATGTGACTGAAATGACTTAACAACCACAAAATGTGCTTGGTTATGTGTAAGTATAATAAAGAGTAAATTGAGAGATCACTAACTGAGGGAAAATCAAGGACAACTTCACAGAAGAAGTGGCAATTGGGCAAAGAAAGAAGATATAGATAAAAGAATGAGGAGTGCATTCCTAGTCATGACTGATTGATAAAACCTCTCCAAAGCAAATAGAGTGTTGAATCTTCAGGAAAATTAGAAGTTCAGTTTGGTTGGAATTGAGTAAAATAGTGTGAAATAAGTTTGAGGATGTAGATCAGAGCCCAAGTGTGGGAGGCTCTAAATGCCACATTGAGGAGTTGATACTATTCCAGTGGGGAGCCAATGGAATTTTTTAAGTAATGCAATGACGTGGTCAGATCAATGTCTTAGGAAGACAATTTTGGCAGCCATTTGGGGCATTGAATGAAGAGACAGCTAAGTGGTATAAAGAGTAGTATGCTGGGCCTGGGGTGAGGAAGCCCTGAGTTCAAATATGTATCCAGATACTTACTAGTTGCATGATTCTAGGCAGAGCATTTAATACCCATCTCAGTTTCCTGTGTTAATGAGGGTAATAATTGTCCCTACATCTAAACTTATTTTGAGGATTAAAATTTATTTGTAAAGACTTTGAAAAACTTAAAGCGCTATATAAATGCTATTATTGCTATTATTAAGAGAAGAGATAGGGAGACACAGTTAAGAAGACTGTCCAAATAAGATAAAAGGATGGCCTAGACAAGGGTCAAGAGAAAGTAATAATTGAGACAATCTAAAAGTCAGGAAACTCTGCCTATGAAATTTCCCCTAAAGGATGGTTTTGAATTTTAGAAAGACTGTTATACTTTTAGGGAAACCAAAAACACTTCACTTGATAGTAGTTGCTTGCACTAGAATCTCCGTATAGCTTTCAATCTATAAAAATTCTTCCAGTTCCTTGTTCCCTGTTCCCCCTAGTTCCAGGTCCTCCTAGAAGGGACACAGGGGAAGAGGAAAAAAGATGCTTTCTACATGGGGTTTTTAATGAAGAAACAAGATTTTGAATCTGATGATAAACCCAGGTTTAATTTAGAGTGATTCATCTCTGCATCCCTTGAAAGCCCAGTATTCTATGTATTTTCCACACATGGAAGGTACTACATAGGGATGTATTGAGTGAATTGCTAAAGGGACAGAGCAAGTTAACTTTAGATCCTTCTGACATGAAGCAAATTGGCCTCCTTCTTCATTCTGCTTTTTCTCTCCATGCACAAACTCATGAGGGCTTAGGCTTTTTATCCATCTTCCCCTGAATATTTCAGAAGTCTGTGGATTAAGAGTTTACCTGGAAGAATGTGGTATAAAGGAACTTGTCTCTAATAGGAATACCCTCTTCTAATCTGGTTAGAAGATTTTGGAAATCTCTGTTTCTGTCTCTCCTTCTCCCTCTCTCTCTCTCTTTCTCTCTCTCCCTCTCTCTCTCTCTCTGAGGCAATTGGGATTAAGTGGCCTGCCACGGTACACAGCTAGGAAATGTTAAGTGTCTGAGGCCAGATTTGAACTCAGGTCCTCCTGACTTCAGGGGTGGTGCTCTATCTACTTCACCACCAACTGCCCCTCTGTCTCTCTCTGTTTCTCTCTCTGCCTCTGTCTCTTCCTCCCTCCCTCCATTCTTCTCTCCCTCCCCCTCTCTCTTTTTCCTCTTGCCTTTCTCTGTTTCTGTCTTTCTCTCCTTCCTCTCTCTCTCTGTCTCTATCTCTTTTTCTCTTTGTATCTCCCTCCCTCTCTCCCTTTCTCTCATCCTCGTTCTCTCTCTCTCTTTATCTCTGTCGGTCTGTCTCTTCTTCTCTCCCTCTTTCCTCTCTCTCTGTGTCTTCTCTGTCTCTTTCTCTTCCCACTACCACCCTCCTATCCATTTTCTGACTCCTGGTACCTGTTTTGAAGACTTTATCAATATTCTACTGAAGATGACAAGGTGTTAGAATGCAGTCATGTAACTATGCATTTTGGGGGGAAATTAGACACCAGTGATTATAATGTAGTCCTCACTTCAAATCCTCTCCTTTCTTATAATGTCTCTTCACTTACTATAGATAGGATCACAGCTCCTTCTCAAAGGTGGGGACACCCTTCTGTTTACAGAATAAACATTTGGTAGGGAGCTTAGAAGTCATCTATTTTAACCCTCATCCAAATCATTTTTTAGTTCTGTTTTAAGTGTACAGGCAGTAGGTGCTTGATTAATGCTGTTGATAATAGGAATATGGTGATTTTTATTAGTCTCTTGTAGGTGATGAGTAGTCATTTTCCCATGGTTTGGTTCTATAACCACCATCAAAGTCCCTCTCTCACACTTCATCATGGCATGGAATGGAACCTGGATTCTCAAGGGCCTTGCCAGCAAAGGACACGTTCTAGCAGGTCCTCTCAAGTTGGAAAGGATTTCAATCTGGGCCTAGTGTCAGCCAAAACATTTGTCATCTAAGGAGATCAGGGATCAAGGTTCAGATCGGCTAAATGCTAAGAGGCTTCTCACAAGGTTGGCAACAGATATTGGATCTTTCCATCACAGTTGACTCTTTAACACAACCTCGCAAATTTTTAAGAGGGGGGTTTTATCTGAATTTGGTGGGAAAAGCTCTCATATTAATAACATTGAAGAAATATTGCTTCAGGGCAAGGGGATTCAATTGAGTGAGCACTTATAAGATACCTACTAGATACTAGGAATGCAAAGATCAAAACAAAACTGTCCCTGACATACTGAACACTGAAATTATTTTTTTCTGGAGAATATATTAATATACATTGAGAAGTTGAATAGTAGTTCCATAAGTGGTCAGGAGAACCAGCTTGGAGATAACTTCTGTTAAAAAGAGGGGGGAAAAAAGCACACTGGAAAATAAAAAAGTCAGGTTGGCTACCTTTTGTCTAATCTCAGCTCCAGGTCCTTCAGGCAGAACTCAGACCTGTATGCATGCTCTGTAGGTATGTTGGGGTTGGGATGGGGCTAGAGCTGCAGCCCTCTAAGGATTGGAAACTCAACCATTTTCTTTCACAGTTGCTAACATTCACTATTAGGTAAAAGCTAATATTTAGTGCTTTAAATTTTACAAATCAATTTGCATATATTATTTCATTTGCTCCTCCTGCAATCTGCCAGGTAGCTTTGGAATTATCCTGAAAAGTGTTGAATGGTCTAAAGCAGGTATTCTGGAGCTTTTTTGTGTTATGGATCCCTTTGACTATTGTCTATTGATACTTATTGATTCTCATTTCAAAATAATGTTTATTTTATAGGTATAAAGTAAATTATATAAGATTACAAAGGAAACCATATGTGTTTTAATATATGTATATGTATTATGTATATATGTATGTGTATATGTTATATGCATACATATAACACACACATATATATCTATGTGTATACACATATACGAGGAAGCTGAGTGGAACTGTGAATAGAGTGCTAAACCCGATGTCAGAAGACTCATTTTTCTGAGTTCAAATGCGGTTTCAGACACTTACTGTTTGCTTCAGTTCTTCATTTGTAAAATGAGCTAGAGAAGAAGGAAATGGCAAATCACTTCACTATCTTTGCCAAGAAAACTCAAATGGGGTCATAGAAAATTGGACACAACTGAAAATCTTCTTAACAAAAAAATGTAGATGCACAGGTGTGTATATATATATATACATATCTATTCTCTGTTTATATCTATATCTATATTTATATTCATGCATCCTCTAAAATCTTTCCACAGGTCCACAGACCTTTTAGGAGGGAGCCCATGCATCCTAGGTTAAGAAAATCTGGTCTAGAAAGTTAATAATTTACTTAAAGTCAAAAGGATTGTCTTTTTCCTTCCCTACCCTAAAGTTTGGATGACTATGTTGACTGATGAAGGAAGGAATGGCATAGGAGTTACAAATAACTCCATTATACATTCAGAGCCAGAAGGGATCTTTGAGACCATCCAACTCAACTCCTTCATTTTCCTGAAAGAAACAAGTAAAACACTAGCCTTTTTACATGTTATTCAATCTCTCATCTCTATGCCTTTTCACTGGCTGTCCCCCATGCCTGGAATATTCCAAGATTTCTTTGCAGACAGAAAAACCTGGGCTCAAGCTTTATTTCTGTAGATGTGTACTGTATGATTTAGCCCTAGGCCACTCTGTAAGATATAAATGGCTTCTGATCTGCATCTTTGGAAGGAACTTACCTAGTAAGAGTTCTGATGAAATTACAAGTTTGGACAGATTTCTCCTACCCCCACCCCCTGAAAACTGTTATAAGATGAATTTCATTCTCCTCTCCTGGGAAAAAAAGAGTCTGTCTTTGGCTTTGTCTCCTTTGCCTTCTTCTCTAACCTAGCTTTGGAGATTGAGGGGACTAGATTTTAGGGCACATTGCAGGATACATTTGGAGACTAGAAATGGAGGAAGATTTTGAGTTATGGTTAGGAGTGAGTGGAGGTCTTGAAAGGTTTAGGGAGGGATTATAGGCTAATAGAGTTATGTGTGGAGCCAGGAAAGAAAGGTAAATTGAAAGAATTAAAGGACCAGTAAAGACTAGTGAATGGAACCAGCTTCAAAGTTTGTCTGGAAAGTGGACTTTGGTTTATGACAGTTACAAAAACTATGGTTTATGATAAAAATATAGCAATCACTGAGTAAATATAGATTCAGAGCTGGAAGGGATCTTTGAGACCATCCATCTCAACCCCTTCATTTTCCTGAAAAAAAAAGCAAGGAAACATTTTTATTGTCCCTCAAACATGTTACTCAATCTCTCATCTCTGCCTTTTCACTGGCTGTTTCCCCATGCCTGGAATATTTTCTCTTCCTGCTTCTTGGCTTACTACCAAGTCAGATAAAATCCCATCTTTTCAGGAGACTTTTCCTATTTCTCTACCCCCCTACTTGCCAGTGCCTTCCTTTTGAAATTATTTCCCATTTCTACTACATATATCTTGTGTGTATATAGTTCTTTGCATGTTGTTTCTCCTTTCTCCCCATTAGAAGATGAGTTCCTTGAAAACGACTATGTTTTTGCCTGGTACATATTGAACATTTATTAAATATAAGTTGACTCTCTAACTGAAGTTGTTCTTGACTTCATACAAGTCAAGACTTGCTCAACTTCATATAGTAAGTTAGTGATAGAGCTGGGAATCTGGGGAAGATAGAGGAGGAAGAAAAAAAGTGAAAAGGTTTCAGTAAAAAACAAAATATGTCAATTAAGAAGATTTTATCTGGCTTGCTGTCAGGGAGAGCAGGAAGCTGAGATTCAGGCCAGACTGGCTGAATACTTTAAAATTAACTAGTATAGGGTGACTCACCATCTCAGCTGAAGAGGATAGGAGCCATCCCTTTCCATATGACACTTTCCTTCCATTAAACCAAAGGGAACAGGAACTTTGGGAAGCAAAAGGGCCAAGTCCAATGGCACAAGGCACAATCTTGCCAGTATCAGACTTCCTCTTGTATGCACTATAATGGTCTTAGCTAGAAGCAATTACCTTCTCTTTGTGCATTTTGGAGTCCTTTTGGAAAGGATCTAGGGGATTCTCTGAAGAAGTGATTCTTCAGTCATGATTTTCCTCAGACCTCTTCCTCTTGTCTCAGTTCAAATGTGAATGTTGCTAAATCATCATCTGTCAGGATCTGGTCACTTAAGAAATTATTTATGTGTGTACAACACTTTATGTAACAAACATATTACATTTTTTAAAGTCACATATCTAGAATTGGAAAGGATTGCTATCTGAAAACTACCTTCTCCAATGTCTTTTTTTTTTCCTTATGAAGACTAAATAACTAGCCTGAGGTTGCAACTAAGTATCAGACAAGATCCAATGTCAGTGTTATTTCCATTGTATCATGCTCCTGTAGGAGTTTATGGAGTGCCCAGGGAGAACTAGCACTTCTACTGTGAGAGTTTGCCAAGCTTTTTTTTCAGAACTGCTTATCTCTCTCTCACCTGCAGCATGTGCAACAGCTACATCCCGATAAAACCATCATACCAGTCAGTGAGTTAAGGGGATATCTACCACAAATGCAGGATGAGTTTCCTTGGTGGAATGGGCAGAGGAGAAAAATTTGTTCCCGTACTCATGAAGATGGCTTAAGCACTTAGAGCTTGCAAGGTCAGACATTAAAGATACCCAGATCCAGTGCATCCTGGACCATCTTCAGTCATCCTGGCTTTTGTCTTGCCACTGGAAGAGAGAGAGTGAGACTGATGACTGCACAGCTCCGCCTCACTTAAATCCAATTCACACACAAGTCAGGATATCACCCATGGTATCATTGGTCCTTTCAAAAACAAACAACCAACATCAACTCCCTTCTGATGTGAATTTTCCATTGAAAAATATGAAATCCTTGTCTTTTGTTGACCTCTGTTATAATCTCAGAGATGTATTACCTTCATTTCTAAAGGAGATGAAGATTTAATTCTAATTACTCTGAACTTTCTAGAATGTGCTAAATTTAAAGTCTGAGGACCTTCGCTGGCATCATGGTTATGCCATCAACTAGTTAACTATTTAATCGACCTTCTGGGGCCTCAGTTTCCTTATGTGAAAAATAAATGGGTTAGGTTAACTCAAGGGTTCTGAATCTGAAGTCTACAAACTTGTTTAAAGAAATATTTTCATGAGTATTTTGATATGATTAATTTCAATTTTAATCCTACATATTTCATTTTATTCATTTAAAAATATTATTCTGAGAAGAGGTCCATAGGTTTCAGCAGACTGCCAAAGAGGTGCATGACATAACAGAAGCTAAAAATCATTGGGTTAGATGATAACAAAAATATCTTCCAGTTCAAATTTTATGATTTTATGACTAATAAAAAGTTTTTTCTTCCTCATTTTTAAACCTTTTCATCAATATATAAACAAACATTCAAATATAGCTGAGAATCCCTTTATCAAATGAAGAAAAATTCCCATAGAAAAGAACTTTTTTTTTCCTATGGGTATGATTGCAAGCATATGTACTTTTTAAAGGCATGAGTATAAAATAATGAAATTGTTTCTGTATGTCATATACAACAATTTTTTGTCAATATCCTAGGTTCAGAAATTTTGAATTGGAGAGGATCTTATTCCTGTTCTCAAATTCCAAAATTTTTATCATCAGAAACATTTTCATAGCATCCATTATATATGGAAGCAGATATATACATATCAGTCCGTAAAAATTGATATGTGTTACCTTTTAACAATATATAAAATTTAATATATTATATTATAAAATATAAACAAAATATATAATATAAATAAAATACAAACATAATATTACATATTATATAAAATTATATTCATGCTTCCCCATTAGTAGAAGGGGTATTTCTTCAGAAATAGCAATGGATTTGTGTTGACCTTTTCACTTTTTTACCCAGGTATCTTTGTATCTGTGCCACAAATCTGTAAAATAACTGGATGAGATTGGAATGCAGTCAAAGTTCAATGCTTAAGGCTTGTAAAGAGTTTGGGAATAACTTGGTCCTTTAAAAACTGTCTTCTCCTCCAATGGCACTAGTGTGCTCCCAGGGTTTTCTTGTGGGCCAATCACTACCTTTTCTTCTCCCAAACCTTATCTTACACCCTCATTTGTGAAAAGCAGTTGTAGTGGCCTGAGATGCAACCCTCTTCAGATTAAACCAGACTTCTTTATTATCAAGAGATCAAAGGATGATTGATTGGGGAGTGGGGATAGGGGATGTTATAACATGTAGCTCTGGAGAGTCAAGGAAAGAATACACGGTCATTTGGCTGATATAAACCATCAATTAATAGGTATTTATTAAACATCTACTATGTGCTAGAGGCTATGATAGGCCCTGAGGATTAGAATGTGGTAACCTATACTCTCAAGCAATGTATGCATTTAAGGAATAAATTAAAAAGAATTTAAAAATATAAAGAGAATAAATACGAAGACAGAATTTGGGATTGGTATAGGGAACTAATTAAGATCACCAGTTTTTCTGTAACTTATAGTATTTAGAATACTATATATACCTACAGTACTTATGGTCCTAGAAGGTCAAGTGACATGCTTAGAGTTACACATCTACGGTGTGTCATGGATAGGAGTTGAACTCACATCTTTTTAGCCCTTAGGCCATCTCTTTATTCACCATGTCAAGGTAATTACATTTAATATGGTAAGTGAGTAAAGGCAATTGAGGGAATTAGCAAAGACTTCAAGTAGAGGAGTTCTTATATTATTATATTATTTATAATATATATATAACATATGTAATAATAATATATATTATTATCCTTATATTAAAGGAAGAGGGTACTCTCTGTGAGGCAGGGATGAAAAGAGAGTGCTTTCCAAGTATGGGGCTCAATCAATACAAAGATACTGAAATAGAAAAATATCATTTTTAGGAAGAGAGAAAGCCAATTTGGCTACATTGTAAAGTATGGGAAGGCGAGTATAATATAATGAAGAAAGATAGGTTCTTCAGGGCTTTAAAAGCTAAGCACAAGTTCATATTTTATTCTAGGGATAATCAGGAGCCACTGAAATTTATTGGGTAGTGTATTAACATGATTGGATTTGCACTTAAGGAAAATCACTTTGGCAGCTGTATGGAAGATGGATTGATATGGGAAGAAATTTCAGTCAGAGAAACCAATTAGGAAGTCTTTGTGTTAATAAGATAAGAGCCTGAAAAAGGTGGTAGTTCTGGGTGAAATGTAAGATATGTTGTGAAGATAGAAATGGCAAGATTGGACAATTGCTTGTATATATGGAATAAAGGAGAGTGATGGATCAAAGGTAATTTGGTGTTTAGGAACCTGAGAGGCACCACAAGAATGGTGGTGCCTTTGACAGAGGTAAGTGATTTAGCAGAAGGCTAGATTTGGGGAGAAAAATGGTGAATTCTGTTTTGAACATGTTGAGTCTGAGAAGTTTCTAAGATACTTGGTTTGAAATATTAAACAGGCTTTTAGTGATGTAGATTGGAAGTTTAGGGGAGAGATTAGGTATGATATCTAGATCTGGGGCCATCTGCATAGAGATTATCATTAAACTCATAGGAGTTGATGGGGCCATCATAAAAAAAAGTATGGAGAGAAGAGAGAAGATCCAGGACAGAAGAATGTTGGAACATCCATATGTAGGGGATGTGGTGTGAATTATGAACTAGCAAAAGATCTTAGGGGGAGAGGTCACAAGAAAACTCCAAAAGATGGGGCAGCTAGGTGGCGCAGTGGATAGAGCACCAGCCCTGAAGTCAGGAGGACCTGAGTTCAAATCTGGTCTCAGACACGTAACAGCTGTGTGACCCTGGGCAAGTCACTTAACCCCAATTGCCTCAGCAGAAAAAAAAAAAAAAAAAAAAAAAAGAAAATTCCAAAAGATTCATGATGGAAAATGCCATCCACAATCCAGAGAAAAAACTAATGGAGTCTGAATGCAAATAGAAACATACCATTTTGACTTTCGGCTTGGGTTTTTTTTTTTTCCCGTGGTTTTTCTCTTTTGTTCTGTTTTTTTTCTTTCACAACATGACTAATGTAGCAATGTTTTACATTATTGTGCAATGTATAACCTATATCAAATTGCTTGCCATTTTAGGAACAGAGGAGAGGAAGGAGGGAAAAAAGTTTGGAATTCAAAATCTTTCAAAAAATGAATGTTTAAAATTGCCTTTATGTGTAAGTGGGGGGGAGAGAAATAAAATACTAGTAGAAGGAGGGGTCAGATATGAAAGAGGATATAAAAAAAAAGAATGGTATCAGGAAAACGCAGATAATAGAGAATATCCAGAAGGAGAGGATAGTCTACAGCATCAATTACAGCAAATAGGTTGAGAAGAATGAGGACTGAGAAAAGACCATCAGATTGGCAATTAAGAATCCAGTTTCTTTGGAGAAAGCAATTTCAGTGGAGGGGTGAAATCCGAATCCAGACTACCAAGGGCTGAGAGGTACGAGAAAAAGAAGTAAAGATACCAGCATTTTGAAAGAACTTGGCTGAGAAAGGGAGAAAAGATCTAGGGTGCCAGCTTGAGGGTATGATAATCTAGTAAAAGGTTTTTTGTTTGTTTGTTTTTAGGATAGAGGAGACTTGGGTGTGTTTAAAGACCATAGGGAAAAAACTGGTTGATAGAGCAAGATTGAGGATTAGAAATTGGAGAGGAAGAATGATTGAGGAGGCAATCTGCTGGGAAAAAATGGAAAGGGTTGGAATTTGGAGCACAGGTAACTTTGGTAAGAGTAAGGGCCATTTTATTTCATCAGAGAATGCAATAAAGGAGTATGGAGTAGAATATGATGTCAAGGAAGTTGAGATGAAGAGGACAGGAGGAATTCATATCAAATAGCATTAATTTTCACAGTAAAATAAGGTCCTCAACAGAGACTATGGGAAGTGTGGTGGGCTTGAGGAGAAAAGAGAAGTTTTGGAATAATTTCTGTGGGGAATAAAATAGAACCAATTAGGTAGAAATACAAAGGTTGCCTTCAGTTACAAGGGCCCTAGTGAAGTTAGAATAAATACATACAGCTTGATTAATAACATAGATAATGCAATGTCTTTCTTTAGCTGAATTCAACAATAGGTAAGTATTAGCTGAAGCTGGCAGATTGTGGGAATAATCTAGCGCTGCAGTTTTGGTAAGGGATGAATAGGATAATGGTGTTAAGGTATTCAAGGGTAAAGGACAGTATGAGGCTGTACTGGATCATAAAACCATAGATATGGAGCTGGAAGGGACCTTAGAGGCCAATGAATTCAAGTACTTCATTTTACAGATATGAGTACAGAAAATCAAGGTCGCACAGCTAGTAAATGTCTAAGATTGGATTTGACTTCAGGCATGTTCTGACTGCAAATCCATAACTATATCCTCTGTTCTACCTATCTATCCAATTTCTCCCTGTCCCTGTCCCTGTCCCGGTCCCTGTCCCTTTCCGTCTCTCTTTCCATCTTTCTCTTTCTCTCTCCTCCTTCCCTCCTTCTCTCTCTCTCTCTCTCTCTCTCTCTCTCTCTTTCCTTTTATCCCCGCTCTCTCCTCTCTCCTCTCTCTCCCTCTCCTTCCCTCTCCCTCTTTCTCCCTCTCTCTCCCTCTCTTCCTCTCTTCCTCTCTTTCTCTCTCTCTTTCTCTCTCTCTCTCCCCCTCCCTTCTTTCTTCTCTGCCTCCCCCATCTCTCTCCCTTTCTCTCCCTCTTCCCTCTCTCTTTTCCTCTTCTCCTTTCCTCTCTCATCCTCTCCCCTCTCTCTTTTTCTCTCCTTCTCCCTTCTGTCTCTCCTCTCCTCTCCTCTCCCTCTCCATTTCCCTTCCCTGTTCTTATCAGGGAGTGATCATTTCTAACTTTTTTTTTCATTTCATTAAAGCTTTTTATTTGCAAAACATATTTATGAATAATTTTTCAACATTGACCCTTGCAAAGCTTTCTGTTACAAATTCCCCCCCCCCACCAGTTCCCACTCCTCCCCTAGATGGCAGGAAATCCACTACATTTAACAATTTTTTTTAAAGAAAAAAAGAAGAAAAAGAGAAAAAAATTCAGCAAAATTGATCAATGCATTAAAAAAATCTAGAAAGTATATACAGTTTTCTGTATTCATGGATACCTGCCTCTGTGGAGTGAGAGGTTATTTTTAGATCTCTTCTTTGGATTAAGCTTATTCTTAAAGACTTAAATAAAATGATGCAAAGTGAAGTAAGCAGAGCCAAGAAAAGAGTACACATAACGACTACATCAAAGATGTCAATGAAAATAAACAATGACACAATACAATAAAATATGAATATTGCAAAATTACAAAGAAGCTTACATTTTAATGGGAGAGATGATATTTAAATAATGGATATATACCAAATATATATGCATATATATATATGTATATACATATATATATGTATATACATATAGATATAGAGAGAGAGAGAGAGAGAGAGAGTAACCTCAGAGGGAAAGAAATGACCTGAGAAAGTATCATGATATTGAGGGATTTGGGGTCAAAGAACATTTGTGGATAATGGTGGGATTCAATATGTGACCATTTCTGTCTGTGGCTGAGGTGGAATGAAGAAGCATTTCATAGGATTTTGACATCTCAAGACATTAGGAAGCCTGAAATAGTATTTCCATGAATGTTAAAAGTTAGGGGAAAGGCAGCAGGTGAGGAGGAAGGGAAGTCAGTGAACCAGGTGCTGTTATACAACTTCAACAGGACCCTCCATGTAGAAAAGCAGTTGATTGGTTGATAGCGTAAATTTATAGTCAACTTGATTGAATGACTTTTTCTAGCTTCATTCAGCAGCTTGGAGCTCTTTTGTTCTTTCCTAATTGATTGATTCTGATCATAACTGTGAGTGTTCCCCAAATTTTGTCCTAAGTCTTCTCTTCTCCCTTTATGTAATCTCTCTCAGTAACTTAGGTAGTGCAATGTATAGAATGACAGACTTGGAGTGAGGAAGATTCATCTTCCTGAGTTCAAATATGGCCTCAGACACTTACTAGTTGTGTGACCCTGGACAAGTCACTTAACCCTATTTGCTTCAGTGTGAATATGTAAAATGAACTGGAGAAGGAAATGGCAAACCACTCCAGTATCCTTGCCAAAAATACTACAGAATGGGGTCACGAAGAATTGGACATGACAGAAGCGACTGAACAACAGCTTCATGAGCTTCCATGAATTTAATTATCATCCCTATTCAGATCAATTCTAGAGCTCTATATCCATTCCAAGTTTCTCTCCTGAACTTCTGTCCTGCATCACCAATTGCCTTTTGCAAATTTCAAAGTGGATGTACCAGAGACATCTCAAACTCAACATAACCAAAACTCAACTCATTATCTTTCTCCCCCATTTTCCCTCATTGTCTTTCTCTTTTCCAAATATATTTTTGTCAAAGGCACCATCTTACACATCTAGTTTCCAATTAGCTTTGACTCACTGATCTTCCTTGCTTCGTATCAGTTGCTGAATCTTGCTCTTTTTATCTTTATAACGTTTCTTGGATTTGACTCTTTCTTCAGTCTTACAGTTACCACCTACATTTAAGCGCTCATCAACTTTTGACTAGATTATTGCCATAGTCTTCTAATTAGTAATCCTTTTCTTTTCATTTCTTTCACCATTCTACATTATACATGTAGCTGGAGTAATTTTCCTTAATTGCAAATTTGATAGTGTGAATACCCTACTCAACTCCAATTGGTGAGACAATCATACTTTACCTATTGCTTCTGAGGTAAAATATAAATTCCTTATTTTGGCTTTTAAAGCTTTTCACAGCTTGACCTCAATCTATCTTTCCAACCTCACTGGATATTACTACACCTTCTATAACCTGTGATCTATCCAAATTGGCCTTATCTCTGTTCCTCACACATGATAAGCCATCTTTCATCTGCATCCCTTAGGTTGGTTAACCCATACCTCTGTGAAATTCACTTCCTTCTTATGTGCATTACACATTACCCTTCTTTTACTTTGAGATAAAGCTCAAGCACTATGTTCTTTTTTTAATGAAGCCTTTTATTTTCAAACATAGGCAAGAATAATTTTTCATCATTGACCTTGCAAAACCTTGTATTCCAATTCACCCCCCCTTTTACCTTTACCCCTTTGCTCTAGATGGCAAGTAATCCAATATATGTTAAATATGGTAAAAATATATGTAAATCCAATATAGGCATACATATTTATACAATTATCTTGCGGCAAAAGAAAAATCAGATCTAAAAGGAAAAAAATGAGAAAGAAAATAAAATTCAAGTAAACAACAGCAAAGAAGTGAAAATGCTATGTTGTGATCTACACTCAGTTCCCACAATTCTCTCTCTGGGTGTAGGTGGCTCTCTTTGTCACAAGATCTTTGGAACTGGCTCAGTCATTTCATTGTTGAGAAGAGCCACGTCCATCAGAAGTGACCATCCTATAATCTTGCTGTTGCTGAAGCAGTATGTTCTGAATCAAGTCTCCCAAGTTCTCCAGCTGCTAGTGCTTGCCCTCCCAAATTATCTTGCATTGAAAGCCTTTCTTTATATGTATTTATTCATTTTACATTTATGCTATTTATAGTTATATGTGTACATATTGTTACGTGTTATATATGTGCTTATTGTTATATCTATATATGTGTTTGCTGTCTCATTCCTTAGAATGTAAGCCCCTTCCCGTATGGATTATTTCATTTTTTGTTCTTGTCTCCCCAGCCAGTGCCTGACACATAGTAGATGCTTAGTAATGCTTGTTGCTTGAATGATTTGGAAAGCAGTTTAGGTGAAATCAGGTCTCAGAGAAAGAAGATGGAAGGAGTATGAGAAGAAGAGGTCCTGAATTTTATTATGGACATGGGAATTTCAAAGGGCCTATTGGAAGATGGATAATATTGGAGTGGTACATAGTGGGTGTGGTAAGGTTGAGAAGGATGAGAGTACAGGAAGTGAATGTATGTTGGGGATGGTTTACTCCTAGGTCGCTAATGATGGAATGATACAGGGATAGGGAGAGTTACAGGTAGTGAGAGCTTGCTAACCATAGAGGTTAGTAGGAACACATGAATTATACTGTTTTGTAGTCCTGAGTAATACTAGAGAGAACTGTCAATGAGTCAGAGAGTTGGGAGACAGAACAAAGGAAAAGTAAGAAGTTGAGAGAACAAAGAAGGAAGGAAGATGCAAAGATTGAAGAAAAAAATTATATAAAGGAATGAGAGAGGATCACTCTGGGACTTTTTACAAGAGGAAGAACATTTCTGAATAGGCAGCAATCCATGTTCATGCATGGAGGTGGAGATGGAATCAGGAATCTAGTGTTCATTTAGTTTAGTTGGCCTGCAGGGTATATGAAAGAAAATAATACTGAAATCAGACTAGAAAAGTAGGTATGAGACAAATTGGGGAGAAACTTAAAATGCCAATGTGTTGTTTGGATTTTATCCAATCTGCAAAGAGGAGCCACCAAAGTATTTTTAGTGGGGAGATTTTTGTGAATTTGTTGAAGTACCTGGTACAGAATCCCATCTTCCAAGTGCACTCCACATAACCATGATTAAGAATTTTTTCTCCCAAGGCAAGTATCACAAAGGCAAATCCAAGGTGAGGAGGGAGAAAGACATCAGAGAAAAAGATCCCAGGACAGCAGACTGTTGCTGAGTAGACTGCCATACATAATGAGGGGGGGGGAGAAGCAAAGTGTTCAACTCAGCCATTTGGAAGCTTTTATTTAAATTTTAAAATTTAAGAAATTTAAAAAAATGTTTTATTGACATTTTTACATTGTTGTCCCTTCCTGATGAGTTCCCACCCCACAGTCCTGCTATTTCTATAAAACCTTCTCTTAACAAAGAAGTTGTTCTTCAGTTTTGTCCAGTTCTTCATGACCCCATTTGAGGTTTTCTTAGAAAAGATACTAGAGTTATTTGAGCAAACAAGGTTAAGTGACTTGCCCAGAGTTACACTGATAGTAAGTGTCTGAGGCCAGGTTTGAAGTCAGGCTTCCTGACTCTGGGCCTGGTGCCCTATCCACTGTACCATCTAGCTGCTCTTAACAGTGAAATACAATTAGCAAAACCAATCAATGCATTGAATGTATTTGACAACATTTGTGTTATTCTGTACCTACAGTCCACTACCTCTGCTGAGTGGTGGGAGGTGAGCTTTACCATCAGTTCTCTTAGGTTGTGATCTGTGGTGGTTGCTGCCGTGGTTACAGTCCTGAACTATTTTAATTCACTATAATTTGCTAACTAGGTGCTAACTTCTATTGTTCTAACCTGTCAGCTGTCAGCTGTTAGTTGACCTCTGATTTCTCCACTCTGGGAGAAGGTCCAGGTTGCCCTGCCCTAGTTATGGCTCTGCTGCTTAATAAGTTTGGTGGGTGTGTGGAAAGAAAACATCTATGAAACTGAAAGAAAAATGTGTCCTTTTCTCTCTTCTCCTTTCCTTTCCTCTCCTCTTTTCTTTTTCCTTTCCATTTGCCTTTCCTTTTTTCCTTTCCTTTACTTCTCTATCCTTCCCTTCCCTTCCCTTCCCTTTCCTTCCCTTCTTTTCCCTTCCTTTCCCTTTCCTTTCTTTCCCTATGCTTTCCTTTTTTTTCCTCCTCTCCTCTTTTCTCCTCTCCTCTTCTCTCCTCTCCTTTCCTTTTCTTTCCTTTTTCCTTTCCTTCTCTTTCCTTTCCTTTCCTTTTGCCTCTCCTCTCTTCTCTTCTCCTTTCCTCTTCTTTTTCTCTCCTTTCCCTTTTCTCTTTTTCCCTTTCCTTTCCTCTTCTCTTTTCTTTCCTTTCCTCTTTCTCTCTCTGTGGTCACAGTGCTTTTTCAAAGCTTTCCAGGGCATAGTTCTAAAATATTCTGTTTGTACTCATAAACATCTGAATAGTTTGATCATTTGAGGAACTTTTAGCCAAGAGAATATGTCTTTTTCTTTTGTCTCACACCAGTATGTAGTGACCTGAGACTGAAATGGAAAAATTGGTGGAATGAGATAGCAGTGTCAGGACTGTGAAACATACCTGAGTGTACTGGCCAGAATCCTAGTTTTTCATTTCATTTTATCTTGGGTGAGTTTGTGATGGTTGTGGGAGTGGTTTTCCCAGTAGGGATGAGTGGGTGAAGTGAGGAGGGAAGCCTGAAGAGCGGAAAGAGGAGTGAGAGGGTGGGGCAGGGGTGGAGGCTGAAGAGTTGGCTTTTGGATCTTGGCCCTCTGGACATAGCCAAATTTACCAACTGGATTGCACAATGCTTCCCATCATAAATTTAGAACTTTTGGAATTTAGAGCTAGAAGGGACCTTAGAACATGGAATTTTGGAATATAGAATATTCGAGCTGGAAAGGGTCTTTAGAGGGCATCTAGTTTCTTTACCTTCTCATTTTATAGGTGAAGAAGCTGAAGCATAATGAATAAGTTCTACTACACAGGTAGTAGAATTGGAATTTGAATCTAGTTCCCCTGAGCCCTAATTTGAATTTTTAAAAAAATCACATTGACTTATCTTTTCTTCATGAATGATCTCCAAGCACTTCATATATATTTGAATCCTGATATTCCTCAGTCTAGAAACTGAGGAGGTTAGCGTTCTTATTTTTCTTTTGTTAATAATGGCACAATTAACATTATTAACATTGTGTTAATTGGTCCCTCTATATATCCAACTGAATAGGAAGTGATAAGTGGATTTCATAGTCTTTGGGAAATTACAAAGTTAAGCTAAGTTTTGATAATACAAATAATACATCCTATGAAGTAAAAGCAAATATTTAAATTTGTATATTCAAAGTTATTGTGCAAAATACGGCAATGGGCTCCAAATCAATATAAATATACAGTCCTAATTCATATAATGTGACCAACTCATGGGATCCGTTATTTGCACTAAGTAGAATTTAGCTGTTTTTAAAATGACCCCCAAAATAGGGTCATTTTTATTTATTTTTAATTTTTAGAAATTTTTTTTGCTGAGGCAATTGGGATTAAATGATGTGCCCAGTGTCACACAACTAGGAAGTATTAAGTGCCTGAGATCAAATTTGAACTCAGGTCTTCCTGACTTCAGAGCTGGTGCTCTATCCACTGTACCACCTAGCTGCCCCATTAGGGTCATTTTTAAACAAAAAAAAATATTCATTTAGGTATATGCCTGCAGGTCATGAAATAATATAGTGTCTAAAGAAATAAGTCTGAGGGTCACCCAAAGAGCAATGGAGATATACATGGTGAGTAATTGTATAACATGCTACCACCTAAAAACTAGTCAAGAGAGGTGGCCTAAAGGATGTCCTTAGAAATGTTTGCTCAGAAAAGAAAATGTATGAGATCTCAGAAAAGACCCCAGATGTATTATCAATGAATATTTTATGGAAATATAAGGCTAAGAATTGTTCAAGATGAGAAGGTGTGGATGGGCCAAGATTTCCACTGTTAGAAAGAATACACTTTTCATTGAGATCACAACTTCATCAAAGTATTGAAATATTAATAATAATACTAAATCTGTATGATGCTTTATAATTTTCAAAGCACAGGTGACTGGCTTTGCAGAGACTCTAACCAGTGGAGTAGGAACTTTTGGAGGTTCCCTTTCCTGAATTTTTTTTGTCTAAACCTGTGATTTTATCAGAATAGAGAAATATATAGGAAGCAGAGAGTAGGGCTAATTTGCATTCTATAGGCCACAAGAGGATACACAGTCAGCCATTAAGTGTTCCCTGTGTCCTATGAGTTGTTTTCATCTAATTAATGGCTAATATCCCATAAATCTGATGAGCTTCTTCAATTTGATTAGTGATCAATGATGGCTCATCCCTAATTATATTTTCACATTTTGGATTTGCTGTTATTTTTATTCATATCCAACTTTTCATGACCCTATTTGGGAGATTGGCCATTTCCTTCTGTAGCTCATTTTATAGATGAAGAAAACAGTTAAGTGATTTGTTTAGGGTCACACAACTAAGTATCTGAGGTCTCATTTGAACTCTGGTCTTCCTTACTCTAGGCCCAGGATCCACTGTGCCACTTAGTTGCCTTACTAGGACTTTTAGGTCACTGTATATTATTACATATAATATACATAATATATATAATAATAATAAAAGGGATTATTATCTCTTCCATATCACAGGGGTTAGGGATATGATACCACCACTATCTTGAAAGTTTATGTAAAATTTTTTGGCCCTCCTTTCATACCAGAGAAGAAATCTGAATTATTATATTACTAAGAGATAAAATATACTGATATTGAATAATATTATGCATATATTTTTATGTATTTCTGAATTTCTAAACTTTTTTATGTTGTCTGCTAACCTTTGCATGTTGTCTGCAGATTCTGTAAAACTCTCCAAAAATTCTCATTTAATTTCTTATGCTGATCCATGCTATATAAAAACCATAATGAGAAAAGTTGTGAAGTGGAAGGGATAACTGTATTGGCCTTTATATGTATCTATATCTATATACCTATATATATATATATTGTTAACTTCTTTGAAAGATAGGCCTATTAGTAGTATCTCTGCCTTAAAAGCTATGGACATAATTCCAAACTGCTTTCCAGAAGGGTAGGACCAATTCATCGGCCCACCCACAGAGGAAAGTGTTTCCTGCCTTTCCATAGATTCTCTAATGTTGACTTCCCATCTTTTGCCATCTTACAATATGCTCAACTTGAAAGACATTTTTATTTGCATTTCTCTTATTTATGATTTGGAGTAGTTTTTCATATGATTGTTATTAGTTTTCAATTATTCTATTGAAAACTGTTGAATCGTAAGCAATTCAATTACTTACGAATTGAATTTTTGTCAATTAAATTCTATTATCCCATTACTTACATTATCATTTCAGCAAGTTGAGTCTACATGTCTAATTTATCTCTAAGAAGATAATAGCAGTTGACACTTTGAAATTTCTCTGTTATTTACCCTACCCTTCTTGTGTGAACTCTATCAAGTCCTTAATGATCTGGAAAGAAATAATGCACCAGGGGAACTCCCTGGGAAGATTCTTCTTGTCAACAAGTCATTATCTAATTAATCTGTTTTCTAAGTCTGGATATAAAAAAAATCATTGATGCCTTTTGTTTTGGGGCTTTTTATATTGTAGTCATTTGTAATGTGCCTTCCACCATACTAACCCCTCTAGTAATAAAAAAAAAGTTTAGTAAAATTTCCAGTAAATTAATAATGGAATAATATAAAATAGCATATAAATCATTCTGTACCTGCATTTCTCCATTAGGATGTGAGTTCCTTGAGATAAGGACTATTTTGTGCTTTTTTTTGTATCCCCAAAACTTATCACAATACATGGAACATAGTAGGAGCTTAAGAAATGTTAGTTAATTTATTCTCTTTTATTCAATCAAACAACAAGCATTTAGTAAGCATCTATTTTGGGTCAAGCACTGTGCTAGACAATGAAACTCTAAAAACAAGCAAAATAGTACCTTCCTTCGAGGAGTTTACATTTTATTAAGGGAAACAACAAATATGCTTTTAAATAGATTGAGATAGGGAAGCAATTTCTGACTGTTGGTCTGCTTTGGAATTTTTGGGTTTGTTTTAATTTTTCTTTTTTTTTTTATAAAGCTTTTTATTTACAAAACATATGAGTGATTTTTCTGCATTGATCTTTGCAAAAACTTTTTTTCCCAAGCTTTTCCCCTCCTTCTCCCCACCCCTCACCCCTAGATGACAGGTAATCTAACACATGCTAAATAGGATAAATTATATGACAAATACAATACATGTATACATATCTATACAGTTATATTACTGAACAAGAAACATCAGATCTAGAAAGAGAGGAAGAAAAAACAACCTAAGAAGGAAAACAAAATGCATGGAAATATTCACAGAAAGCGTTAAAATGCTGTGTTGTGGTTCACACTCAGTTCCCATAGGCCTCTCTCTGGATGTATATGACTATCTTCATCGCTGAACAATAG
>JAJPUD010000883.1:292549-308056 GCA_023553655.1 Myrmecobius fasciatus
GGAGTTGCTTTACCTTTAGGGGCCTCAGGATTTGAGGTCTGTTCTTCCCTCTCTCCATAAAAGTTGTCTATGGTGAGAGCTCTTTTTGGTTTTTTATTCATTTTTTTTTTTAAAGGTGTGAGGTCTGTTTAAGGCAAAGGTGGGACAGCTGCTTTAATTTGCCCTGGGGCAGTTCTGCTGATTGAATTAATTATGTCAGGTGCTGGGCAGTTCTGCTTTAGTTCACCCTGGGGCAGTTCTGCTGATTGAATTATTTCAGGTACTGGGCAGTTCTGCTGATTGAATTATTTCTGGTGCTGATCAGTCCTGCTGATTGATTGATGGCCCTAGGGTGCTATGTAATGGCAGCTAGGTCCTATGCCCATCAGGGGTTCAGTGGTTCACAATCTACCTCCCACAAAAGGCAGACCCTCCAAACCACCTGCCCACAATCAGGACAGATTGGCCCAAGAGGCCTCCAGAAGACTCCCAGGTGTGTGAAAAGCACAATGCTCCCACTCCTGTTCCAACTCCTGTTCCAGCTCCCTGCTCCAGCTCCCGGCCCTGGTCTCCCTGTGCTGCAGTCTGGGTTCAGCAGACCACCCCCCTGCCCAATTAAAACAGACCTGTTTTGAAGTTCTTCCAGAGTATCTTCTTCTAGAATCATGTTGTCCTCCAGATATTGTGGATTTTTTTGCTTCAAAATCAGTCTAGAGGCTTCATATGTTGTTGGTTTGAGGGAAGGTTAGAGGAGGTTACAGAGACTCCTGTCTGATCTCCGCCACCATGGCTCTACCCCCGGAAGGAAGTCTGTTTTAATTTTTCAACTTTTGTCTTTACAGGATATTTATTTCTCAATATTTCCCTCTTTCTTCCTCTTTCCAGAAACCTAAGTTTTGTAACAAATAATAAAAAAGAGAGGAAAACTATAGATTACTGATACTAACAAACCAGTCAACATTGACACTATCATCAGTGTCAGATATCTATCTAATCTCTCATTTCTTCAAAGAAAGGAAAGTGCATTTTCTTTTCTTCAGGGCTAAACTTGATCATTATAATGAACATCTGCTACTTCCAAGTTTTTCCCTACTATAAAAATGTTGCCATGAGTACTTTTGCATATACAAGCCCTGTCTTTCTATTTTTTATCTTGGGATATCTGCCTAGTAGGATCATTGAATCAAAGTGTGTGATATTTTAGTCAACCCCTTTGCTCCCCCCCTTTAAAGCATAATTCCAAATTGTTTTCCAGGATGGTAGGAACAATTCACAGAAGAGTATCAATGTGTCTGACATTTTACAGTCTCTCTATTATTGATTTTTCTCAACTTTTATCACCCATGCCAATTTGCTGAGTTTGAAATATAATTTCAAAGTGATTTTGACTTGCATTTCTTATTTTTAGTAATTTGAAACAATCTTTTATAATGTTTATGGTTTGTACTTCTTTAGAAAAATAGTCATCTTTTTGGAGTACTTAGTTCTGTATTATAATTTATTAATTTTATCATTATTATGAACTTCATAAACATCAAGAAATACAATCATTTCTTCATACATTGAACAGAAATAGGATTGTATATGATTCTGTGAAATTTTGTTAGAGAAGCATATCTTTAATTTGACATGGTAGTTTGAACACTACTTGTCTGTATCCCCTTTTAAATGTTCTTCTGCTCACTTCTAGACATTTTAAAAGGTTTCATTGATAACTCTTTTACCATCTTTTCTTTGGCCTCACTATCACTAAATCTCACTCCTTTCTATAAATAGTTATAAATGAAAGACCGCCACTGTAATAAATTAAATCCTGTCAAGCAAGACAAATTTATACATTTTCCTTGAATTAGAATGCACATTTCATTCACCTGTGGTTCATCACTTCTCTGCCAAGAGAATCTTCTTAAGTTTTTATTGGTCATTTCATGGATCACAGTACTCAAATCTTTCATAGTTGTTTTCCCTTACAAAGTTGCAGTCATTTTTTCTCCTAGTTCTACTCAGTTTTCTCTGTATTAATTCATTCATATTCTCTCAGATTTCTCTGAATTTGTCCTTTCATTTCTTAAGTGCAATAATATTCCATTCAATTCATATAATGAATATATAATATAATTTGTTTAGGTATTCTGTAATTGATAGGTACCAATTTTATATCCAAGTTGTTACTAAAATAGAAAGTGTTGCTTTAAATATTTTTGTTCATATGGGTCTTTTCCTTCTTAACTTTGCTCTTTGTGATGTAAACATTGGTATCCCTGTGTCAGAGATTTTACATATGAACTTCATAATGCATATATATATATATGTATACACAGAGAGTTTAGTAGGTTTGAGAATATAGTTTCAAATTATTTTCTAGAAATGTTGTAACACTTCAAAGCTTCACTAATAATACTTTAGTGTGTCTGTTTTCCCATAGTTCCTCCAGAAACTGTTTGCTGTATTTTGTCATTTTTTTCTATATTGTGGGTGAGAATTAGACTTTTTAAAATTGTTTTAATATGCATTTCTCTTACTGTGATTTGGGAGCATTTTTTCATGGAGTTGTTGATAGTTTACCTTTCTGTAAACAACTGACTATATATGGTGACCACTTATCTGTTGGGAATGGTGCTTCTTATTATATATTTTTATCAGTTCCTTATATATCTTAATTATCAGACTTTTATTGGGAACATTTGCAATGAAGATTTTTTTTCCTTATTAACTCTTCCTTTTAATTATAGCTGCATTGGTTTTGTTTGCACAAAACTTTAAAATTCTATATAATCTGTCAAATTTATTTCTTTCAACACTCTAATTCTTGCTTGGTCAAAATTTTTTCCCCTCATTTATAGTTGTAAAAGATGTATCTATTCTTGAACTAATTTGTTTATGATATAACCTTTAATATGTAGTTCTTTTTCTGGTTTATTTTGATATTTGATGAGATGCTGGCATAAACCTAATTTTTTGTAAGACTACTTTCTAGCTTTTTCAACAGTTTTTGTTAATTATAGAGTCTTTACCTCAGGAGTAGAAAGTCCTTAGGATTTGGACCATTATTACACTATTACTATTCCATGGCTTCTGGATCTAGTGTGCCTAATCTGCCTCTATTGTAAAACAATACCAAAATGCCTTAATGGTTTTTGTTTTGGAATATATTTTAAGGTCTAATATTCTAAACCCTTCTTCCTTCCTACTTTTTTTGATTACTTCCCTTGAAATTTTTGATTTTTTTCTTTCCTCCTCTTGAATTTTATTACATTTTAAAAAAATTTATAAATGTTTTTCAGTTGTCATATTAGTCCATTACCTCTCTGTCATGATTTGGGCAATATTCTTCATCATTAGTTTTCTGGAATCATGATCATTTATTACATCGATCAGAGTTTTGAAGTCTTTCAGAATTGTTTGTTTTTATAATGCTGATGTTAGAGTATGGATTGTTCCCCTGTTTCTTTTTGTTTCATTCTTCATCACTTTACCAAGTCTTCCTAAGTATTTCTGAAGACATCCATTTTGTCATTTCTAACAGTATAATAGTAATCCATTACACTGACATATCATAATTTGTGTAGACATTCTTTAGTATTGATACCCCCTCAATATTCAATCCCTAACTACTATAAAAAGAACTGTTTTAGAAAAATTTAAACACAAAAGATTTTATCCTCTTTGATCTTTTTGGAGTATAGACCACTAGTGGTATCTCTGGGTCAAAGAATATGCACAGTTTAGTAACTTTGAGGGCATGATCCCATATTGCTTTCCTGACTAGCTGGACAGATCTACCAAAACACATAATGGTGACTATTTTACAATAGTACCTCCAACAGATGTTATTTACCTTTTTTTGGCCAACTTTCCCCAATCTGATGAATGTGAGTTGGAACCTAACAGTTGCTTTAATTTGAATTTCTCTAATTAATTATTTGGAACATTTTTCTATAAGGCAATAGATAGCTTAGTTTTTCTTCTTGTAATTTTATGTAATCAAAATTGTCCATTTTGTGATCTCCTATATCCCTCATTTGATCATAAACTCTTCTTCCAAGAACTCTACAAATTCTTTCTATCCAAAAATCCACATTCCAGAAATTATGGCATGTTATTTCATTATTATCACTTACCTTTACATATTAATCATTTCTATGATTTGTTCCTTGACCCAGTTATCATTTAAGATTTCATTGTTATGTCTCCATTTAGGTCTGTCTCTTTTATTTGTGGTCACTGAACCAATTTCTATTTTTATTGCATTATAATCTATAAAGGATGTATTAACTATTTCTGCCTTTTTACATGCATTTGCAAAATCTCTGTGCCCTAGTATCTAGTAAATTTATGTAAAGTTCCATATGGTGCTGAGAAATATGTATATTCTCTTGCTGTCTCATTTAGATGTCATAAATCTTTTAATCTCTACTTTCTCCAGCAATTTGTTTATTCCATATTTTCCATTTTGTTTATTTTTCTGTTAGGCTTATCCAAAACTGAGAGATAGATAATTGAAATATGTCACTATTGTGTTACTGTCTGTGTCTTCTTGTAGCTCTGATAATGTTTCCTTTATGAATAAACTGAAGTTTATTACTATATTGGTTCATTGTCTATGGTTTCTTTCAATATAACATAGTTTCCTTGTTTAATCTCTTTTTATTTTTTGAATGTTTGTTTTTGCTTTGTTAGTAGGCAGGATTGTGACTCCTGGTTTTTTTTTTTTTTTTTTTGGATTTGCTTGAAAAACAGTCATTTTTTTCCATTCTCTCAGTTTTATTTTTTGTATTTGTTTTTTAATGTATTGTAAGCAATAGATTCTAAGGTTTAATTTTCTTACCCAATCTGTCCCTCTTTTATATTCCATTGGATTGTTAATGTATTCAAATTTAAAGTAATACTAATTATTTTATATTTTCCTTCATTTATCTTTTTAAGACTTTTTTCAAGTTCTGGTGCCTTCTCCCCTCTTTTCTAGAGTAAACACAAAAGTTCCTTCATTAATTTTACTTTAGTCTTTTTTTTAAGGTAGTCCTATTTCCATTTATTGTCTTTCCTTCATCTTTGACTGACTTTTTATCCCTTTCCTTTTGGGGTTTTGCTTAAGTTCCTTTATTTTTCTCTCATTTTTATATGGTTTTTCCCTTTTTTCATCTCAAATAGTCAAGTAGATTCCCTCTTTCTTTCCTCTCTTTCTACTAGTCCTGTTCAGTAGTTTTTAGAATTTTATTTTTGTGCCCCTTCCCCCCCCCCAAAAAAAAAAACCTTCCCTCATCCTCTGATTTAACCATTACACGTCTTGGAATTTTCAGTCTTAGTTTTTTGTTTTGTTTTGTTTTGTTTTTCCTGGAGGCAATTTGGGAGTTCTTTCAATGGGGATTTCATTTTCTGTATTCAGAACTTTTGTACAATTTTTTCCCATTATTTCCTTCATCATAGTGTTAACGATTTTGACCTATTATGTACTTCTGGGACATCCATGACCCTTAAATTGTTTGTATATACTGTCTTCAAGATCAGTATGTTTTGTTTGAATAATAATCACATGTATTTTTTAACATTTTGTTTTTGCTTTTCTTCTAGACTGTCTTTTACTTCTATGTATTTGCACTCCTGACCTATTGTTCTCTCTTTTATCTCTGATGAGATTTGCCATTACAGATTTCAGTTTTCTATTCTTTCCATTATTTTTGCTAGATAGGCCATAAATTTTGTTCTTCTAACTCTCATTTCTCTTTTGAACTAATCAGGAGCAGTATACTGTGTTTCCATGTTCTCTTCATATTCCACAGAGTCCTCTATCTCATCAAGTGTTGGATAATTTCCCTTTGTTTTGCAGTACTTATGAATAAATACCTGGGCTTCTTTACTAGATATGGAGGCCATTTTTCCTTCTGTTATTTCTGGGTTTTTTCCCTGTAACTTTATCTGTTTATGTTCAAGGTCTTGAGTTGTCTTCTTCATGAAATTTTTGGTAATTTCAATCTCTTCTCCCTATTTCCCTCCACTCCTCCCCCATGACAGAGCCTTTCTGACTCCCTCTGTTCTGGTTGTGGTTTCCTTGGGGATTGGACCTCAAAGAGTCTCAACCTCCTCCCACACATAGCAATTTATAGTTCACCAGCCTTGATCTCTGTCCCAAGTGACTTTTAGGTAGTCAGAACTAGTCCCAGCTGGATGTTGAATGCTGTTCCCTCAGTCTTAGTGGAGTCTTGTACAGCCCTGTTTTCCCTTCCTGTACCCCACCCTACATAACTCATACACATGTTGTCTTTTAGTGTCCCCTCTGTTCTTTGATTTTTTGGCTAGGCTCTTTGGTTCAGAGCGTGGCAGAGCTGGTCCTATAGGGTTGACCATCCCTGCACCAACTTTGTTGGTATTACAGAGTTTTCTGCCCTAGAACTAGAAATTTAGAGTCGGGGCTTCAGAGTTATAGTTTCTGGCAGGCAATTTCGCTCCTTCCCATATAGCAAAATATATTGTCATTGAATTCTGATTGCTGAATTCTATTTTTCAGGGAATTCATTAAGGTTTTCTACTTTTTATCCTGGGTTTTTTATTCATCTTCCTTTTTTTTTTTCATTGTGAACTCTTATTTCAATTTTAATTTCACTTTAAAAAATCTCGTTTCATTTTGTTCCATCATTCTTGTAGTCTTCATGGTCAAACTATTTCGCCCCCCCACCCCCCATCTAAGATTCTATTTGTACTCTTTTTATTTTTCTAGTTCTTCATTATGCTTGATGTTTTCTTCATTTACTATATTTTCCCGGTATGGTTTTTTTTTCTAGAATTTGTAGGCATCCAGTCTTTTTTTTTGGGGGGGGGGACCTGCACTGGCTTCCCCAGTAGGAATTCTCTCTTAGCCTTTAGAGGTTTTTTCCACTTTTTGTGCAGTTCTCAAATATATAGAAAATCTCACTTTTGTTTTTGTTTCTTTTGCTTTCTTTTACTATTGTGTTTATGAGAGAGATTTGGGACTCTCTACAAAATGGGAGTGTAAGATAAGTTGACTTGTTCACAATTTTCCCCAGGTGGTATTTTAGAGCAAAGGTCTGGATTGCTGGCTCTGGGGTTACTTCTAGTTTCTAGAAGAAATTTGCATTCTTTTTTTAAAGTTTGCATATTTTACTTTTTTAAAGTTATACATGTATATTCACTGAATTGCAAAGAAGAACTAAGTCTATCATAGTTGATCATCACATAATCTTGCTGTTGCTGTATACAATGTTTTCCTGATTCTGTTCACTTCATCTCACCCAGCCTTAGTTCATATAAATAAGTCTTTCTAGACTTTTCTGAAATTGTTCCTTATGTATTATTTCTTAAATAACTCATCTATATTTGAATAGAATGAAGATGCCTTCTAAAAATCATTATTTCTCCTCTGAATCTGTTCCTGTATCTTTTTTTTTTATTCCACAAACAAGACCACACTTTAGTTTGCAGTCAAGTTCTTCAAAGCTTATTTCTTATAAACCTATAGTTGGAGGAATCAATTTTCTTTTCAAAATAGTGATTCCAAAATGTCATTTAATATAGTGACACATTGACATGATTAACAGATAAAAGTAAGAGAATGACATTAGGGTTTCTATAAGTGAATGGACAACAGCGAAGCAAGGAAAAGGGCAAGAGGAGGTGCTACAGAGAAACACTGGACACTCAAATCAGGGTGCGGTTCTGGGAAATTGGAGAGGAAGAAAGGGATTAAGAATGAGATTATGTAACTGGTGTTCAAGCAAGACGAGAACCTGTAATCATCTATTTGTGATTGCTAACACAGGCAAAATTTGGGGAGCCAGTTATTCCTGTCCAAATAAGATAAGAGTCTCATCTCTTGGCAAAAAGTTGTAGGACCCCAACAAAGAGATAGCTTATAAAACCAGTTTTTCAGATTTTGCAAGTTTATGACTAATAACGGATTTCTTTTCCTTCAACATAAAACAGGTTAAATAAGTCCTTCTTGTTTTTTTAATAAGGGAAAGCATTTTTAAGTATTGTTAGATATGGGTGAATGTGTAGAATTTTTTTTGGTTTTGTGTCATTTCTGTCATGTTCAACTCTCTGTGACCCTGTTTGGGATTTTCTTGGCAGAGACTAGAGCGGTTTGCCATTTCCTTCTCCAGCTAATTTGACAGATGAGAAAACTGAGGCAGAGTTCAGTGACTCAGCCAGAGTAACATACCTAGTAAATGTCTGAGGCTGGATTTGAACTCAAGAAGATAAGCCTTCCTGATTCCAAGCCCAGTGTTCTATCCACTGCATCACTTAGGTGCCATATAGTATATAGTGTAATGCAACAAACAAAATTTGGGATATAAGTAAAGAAATTTTTTCCCAATATCATTGCTAAGTGCCCTTAAATATTCTCCATCTGAAAATCCTATGAAAACCTCAAATCTTAAATGTCCTCTATGGAACCAGACTTTTTTGGGGGGGAGGGGAGGGGAACATAAATAATAGCTTTTTATTTTCAAAATATGTGCAAAAATAATTTTCAACATTCACCTTTGCTAAACCTTGTGTTCCAAATTTTCCTCTCCACCTCCCTTCTCTCCACCCTTCTCCCCTAGGCATCAAGTAACCCAATATAGTTGAAACATGTGCAATTCTTCTAAACATATTTCCATATTTATCATGCTGCATAGGGAAAATCAGATCAAAAAGGGAAAAAAGTGAGAGAAAGAAAAAAAGCAAGCAAACAAAAAAGGTGAAAACACTATGTTGTGATCCAGACTCAGTTCCCACAGTCCTCTCTCTAGGTGCAGAAGGCTCTCTCCATCACAAGTTCATTGGAACTGACCTGAATTATCTCACTGTTGAAAAGAGCCAGATCCATCAGAGTTGATCATTGTATAATCTTGTTGTTGTCATGTACAATGTTCTCTTGGTGGAACCAATCTTATCCTTACAATCTCAAAAGTGCTATGTGACCCTTTCCTTTCCTCTCTACTTTTATCTAATCAGCTCTGTTCCACCTCCAAAACCATGGCTGTGTTTAGAGTGTAGGCAAGATATACCGACACTGTTCTAATGTTGGGAAATTCTCAACATTAGGCTTAGCACCAGTGTTTAGCACAGTGCCTGGTACACAGAAGGTATTTAATAAGTGCTTGTTTCCTTCCTTTTTATGATTAATAAACCTGAACTAAAATCAAAGAGTTTTAGTACTAGTTGTGCTGTGTGATCTTTCTCTCTCTAGGCCTCAGTTTCCCTATCTGTCAATCTAAGGGAATGAGCTATTTGACTTCAAAGTTCCCTCCAAGGCTTAACAACCCAGTACTAAGCCTTCAACATTGTTTCATTCTAAACTAAGTCAATCTGTTTTTCATTGTTCAGAGGTCTAAAGCCTAGCTCATGTTAGAATTATCATGAATTCTTAATCAGTAAAATACACATTAATATGCTCCTGCTATATTAGGCAAAGAAACAATCTCACATCATACTTAGTTCAGCCCAAGTCTTTCTTTCAAATTACCCCAATATAAATGACAGCCATAAAATAACTGATATAAGGAGTAAACAATTTGACCCAGTATGTCTTCCTGGTTATCAACCTGAGAATCATTTAGTCTTTTTTTAATATAATTTTTAATTTTAAACTTAAATATAAAATGAGAAAAGGAAAAAAAAAACATTGTCATGTATACAGCAGACTGTAAGAGAGGATTCAAAATAATTTTCGAAGCTGTCCAGCTTTGCTTCCTTGTTGGTTTTCTTTTGTTCTCTGATGTATGCTTTTTATTTTATTTTTTCCCCTCACCTCTACCGTAAAGAAAGCTACAATTAAGTGTAGTTACATATATATATATATGTTTATATATATATATATATACACATAGATATCTACAAACATATATATGTGTATATCTACAAACATACACACACATACACACACACACATATATATATATATACATATACTCATATGAAAGACCATATGCTTATTTCCATCTGTCATCTATTTCTCTGAGTGTGGATAACATATTCCTTCATAGGTCCAAGTCTTTCCCTGTTTTTCTAAATCAACCCAATCACATCCCATCTGAAAGACGATGAACATTTTTTCCTCCAATTTTCTGTATTCCTTCTGTTCTTGGTTACATAGGTTTTATTTATATAAGAAAAAAATAATTTTAAAATAATCAAAATGATCCTTTTTACATTTCCACAATTCTCTCTCTTATAAGATAGTTTAAATTCTAATACTGCTGTATCTATTTCCTTTACATCTTTTTTGTTTTTGTTTCTTTGAAGTTCCTGATGTTTTGGTCTTCCAAATGAACTTTGTTATTTTTTCTAATTCAGTAAAACTTTTTTAGTAATTTAATTGGGATGACATTGAATCAAATAGATTAGATAGGTAAAATTGTCATTAAAATTATATTGGTTTTACCTACCCATAAACAATAAATATTATTTGGATATTTTCCTCCTTCCTATTTTTCCTCACTAACCTTTTCATGCTATTTACCCTATCTCTCTTCACTCCTCTACTTAACTTCTATCCATTCATTACCTTGCCCTCCTATTCCTTAACCTACTCACACTTCTAAAAGTTCCCCCCTTCCTGCCCTAATCCTCTCCCTTCACCCTATCCCCTTGCCCTGTTATTTCTTTTTGAATTTAGAAGACTTTATATATGCATGTGTAGGTGTATGTGTATATTTCCCTCTTTAACCCATTCCCAATGAGAGTAAGTTTCCAGCTCTACCTGTTCTCCCCCCATATTAGCTTCTTCTGTTAGCAATTTTTCTTTTTATGTCTTATTTGTATAAGATAATTACTCCTTTTTATCTCTTCCTATATAGTTTTATTTTTTAGAATCTCACATCATACCTTAGTTCAGCCTAAGTTTTTCTTTCAAATTACTCAAATATAAATGACTGCCATAGAAGAACTGATATGAGGATTAAACAATTTGACCTTATTGAGTCCTTATATTTGGTCTTATATTCTCTTGGATCTTAAATGTCAAATTTCCTCTTTAATTTCTAGGAGTTTTGTCACAAAAACCTGAAAGTCTTTCACTTCACTAATGTCCATTTTTTTTTTCATTCAGGTTTATATTTAATTTTGCTGGGTGAATTATCCTTGGTTGTAACCCCATCTCTTCTATATAGAAGAATATAGTATTCCAAAACCTATGATTCTTCAATGTAGTAACTGCTAGGTCTTGTGAAATCCTTATTGTAGCTCCATGGTATTGTTGCTGTTTTTATTCTTGTTGTTTCTATTATTTAAAACTTGGCTATGATATCCTTGTAAGTTTTCCTCCTGGGATCTATTTCAGGTGATTATTAGTGTATTTTTTCTTGTTCTAAAACTTCAGGACAATTTTCCTCAACAATTTCTTGTAATATTAGATCAAGATTTTTTAAATCTTATTTTTTAGGTAGTCTGACTATTCTTATATTATTTCTCTTCCATCTGTTTTCTAGATCAGTTGTTTTTCTGATGAGATGTTTTACTTTCTCTTCTATTTTTCATTCTTTTGATTGTGTTTCCCTTGCCCAAATCTAGTTTTCAAGGAATTATTTTCTTTCTTAAGTTTTTTGATTATCTATTTCAAGTTGGTTGACTTTTCCTCCTGGTAATTTTCTTGGATTGCTCTTTTTTTTTTCTTAAAAAGTTTTTTTCCTCAATCTCTTTAATTTTAATTTTAAAATTCTTTTTGAGTTCTTTCAAGGACACTTTTTTTGTTGGGGACCATTTGACAGTTTTCATTGAAAAGTGGGTGGCTTTTTTAAAAACTATTATCTTCCTCTGACTAGAAATCCAGATTTTTTTTTTGTTGTTGTTGAGGCAATTGCAGTTAAGTAACTTGCCCAGGGTCACACAGCTAGTAAGTATCAAGTATCTCAGATCTTCTAAAAGTTCCCCCCTTTCTGCCCTAATCCTCTCCCTTCACCCTATCCCCTTACCCTGTTATTTCTTTCTTTCTTTCTTTCTTTTTTGCTTTTTGCTGAGGCAATTGGGGTTAAGTGACTTGCCCAGGGTCACACAGCTAGGAAGTGTCTGAGACCAGATTTGAACTCAGGTCCTCCTGACTTCAGGGCTGGTGCTCTAACCACTATGCCATCTAGCTGCCCCCATTTCTTTCTGAATTTAGAAGACTTCATATATGAATTCAGGTCCTCCAGACTTTAGGACTGGTGCTCTATCCACTGTGTCACCTAGCTGTCCCCCAGATCTTTTCTATTCCCATAACAGCTGTCTATGGTTGGGTTCTTACCTCCCTACTTACTCATTTTTATTCATTTTTTTTTTTAGTATCTATTGGTCCTGAGATATGGAGAATGATGCCCCAAATTTCAGGTCCTTCTTACTTTGGGTCCTTTCCCTTCCTAAGCTACAACTAGAGTTCCCAGCCACACTGTCCTGAAAATTAGCTTTCTCCTTGTGCTCTTTCCCATAGCTGCAAACTATAGGTGTCATCTCTGCTCTAGAATGGAGACTAGGGACTCTGCTGTCCTGCAATTGCCCACAGCCAGCAAGGTCCCTGTTCCTTCCTACTGCCCTCACCAGGAATATGGTAACTCCTCCTTCCTTCCTTGGTGTCCCTCAGAAGTGGAAGATCTTTCAAGCAGGCAGACCCCTATACTGTCTGCAAAATGAAAGTTTCTAAGACTGAGGCTGCCTCCCTACACAGTTAGCTACAGGGCTTGTTTGTTGATTATGCAGAGTGGGCTAGAAGTGGGGGTTTGCACTTCACTCAGGGCAAATTTCTGCTGGTGGAAGTTGGGTCTTCCTAGGAGTCTTCTAGAATTGTCTTAGTAGGACAGCGCCTTTACCCTGCTCTGAGATGTTATGTCTTTTTTTGTGGAGGAAATTTGGAGAGTTGAAAGTTTTCTGATCTACTTTATTATCATCCTAGAATCCTCTTCTGAGACATTCAGTTTTAAAGTACCTTTCATAGAGAAGGAAGTGGACACCCCCAATGTTTATTTTGGCTTCTGCCTTCCTGATTGTATTGGGATGGGAAGGATGATCATTTGGCATTTTAAGAAATTGGGAAAAAAAGTCACCAACGGATTTTCAGACCCTAAGGGCACTGAACTTAACCTTAGTTTGTTAAGGGGCCAACCATTTTGATTGGGGATAAAACAGTATTAAGAAAGGGAGCAAGATTCAGTGAAGAACAAAACATGTCAATGAGGAGATGCTTATTATACTACTATAAACAGATCTGGAGGGATTTAAGAGACCATATTGTCCAACATTTTGCAGAGAATTAATTGAGGCTCAGAGATGTTAAGTCGCTTGTGCTAAGTCACAGTGTCAAGACCATAGTTCCCTACCATAATAATAAAAAATAATATTTACATAGTATTTACTATGTGCCAGATATTAGGTTAAGTGCTTTACAAATATTAGCTCATTTAATTTTTGCAACAACCTGTAAGGTAAGTATTATTCCTATTTTACAGTTGAAGAAACTGAGGCAAACAGTGGTTAAGTGATTTGCCCACTATTACATAGCTAGTAACTGAGGCTTGATTTGAGTTTTTCCTACTCCAAGCCCAGGGCTTTTATTATTCACTGTGCTACCTAACTGCCAATGGAGGTTATCTTTCTAATAAAAGGAAAAGTCATTGAGTCTTCTTGCTTTCATCTCTTCTTTGGGGAAAAGGTTGGTCATTATTTATGCATATCATATATTTACTGATTTTAGGTGTTGTTAATAATATTTACAATGTTGTAGTTATTTTTCCTGGTTCTGTTTTTTTCACTTTGCACCAGTTCACATAAATCTTCCCATTCTTGTTTGAATTCTTCATCATTTCTTACAACAAAGGATTATTCCATTGTATTCATTTGCCACATTTTATTTAATTTTTGTCCAATCTATTTTGTTTCCATTTCTTTGCTCTTACAAAAAAATGCTGCTGTGAATATTTTGTGATAGAGAGGACTTGGGATTTGGGGGTTTTGCCTTAGGGTTCTACTATCTTAGGGAAGGGTTATGATTCTCTCCTATGAGGCTCCTTTAGCCTACAATTCTCATTCCAGGTGATGTGATTGTGTAACACCCCTGATCCCTTACCTGGTTCCTGAATCCTTCCCTCTGTATCCCCTGGCCATCACATTTTCACCTTCCCCCTCTGTCAAGTCCTGAGCTCTTGTGCTGCCTCCCTCTCTTTTATTCCCAGAAATTAAATAACTGGCCATCAGAAGCCTTGAGGTGGGGGAACAGATCAGACTTTCTGGAGGATGGGCTAGTGTCCCAGTACAGATATTCCTTACTGAGGTTATATTTGCATCTCACCTTTCACCTGGAATTAGCAGCTATATGTGTCCTTTTGGATGAGATTCTGAGACCTTCTTGCACCATAAGTGAGCTGCTCTCCTGCCCCAGATACTAGAATTCCTACTTAGTAAATTGAATGAAGCTTGTGAAATCATGCAAAATCCAGAGTGGGGGAAGGGAGGAAGGTTGTATTATTTAGTAAGTCCTAGAATATTAGCCCCTTGTCTATAATTCTGTATTAAGTTGTACAAAATGTTTCCAACCAAAATTTTACCCCCAAAATGCATTCAGCTATACAGTGGGTAGAATAGGGTCAACGAAGTTATATTGCAGTTGGGGACACTGCAAATATATGAAATGACTAGAAAACACATAAAAATTACAACTCACATCTTTGGTTTACATAGAATTCCCTCCCTCCTCCACAATAATCTGTATGAGTTTTATTGTTGCCATTATATGGATGAGGAAATCTAGGCCTAGGGATGTGGAGTCATTTGCCCAGGATTATCCAGTTACTAAGTGACCCAGCAGAGACTCAAAGCAAAGCCTATTGACTCTAAAATTGGGGTTCTTTCTATTGCAGAACTCCAATTTGTTTGTTTTGTTTTGTTTGTATTTGTTTTTGGTCCTGACCTCTAATTTCATGTATATAGGGACCTTCCAATGGTAGAAACTCCTTCCACCATGCAGATTTTCAACTTATATGTAAAGTACAGTCTTAATGACATTGCTTTGGTCAATTGACAGTTACTAGGTAATATATGAAGAGGAGTAAGATAATTAAAATAAATGGACAAATTTTATAGTTTAAAGTATAGCATAAAGTGTGCATCAAGTACTAAAAGGACATGTTATGTTAAAGAGATGAATGTAGGCTACAATTAGTTGGGATTCTTAGGGAGTATAGTGGATAAAGTGCTAAATTTAGAATCAGAAAGACCAGAGCCTGAGATATGGTGTGATTCTGGACAAGTCACTTAGAATCACTTTTTACATCTGTAAAATTGAAATACTAATAGCTCCTGCCTCAAATGTTGTTGTGAGGCTGATATGAGATAATATATGCAAAACACCAAATAAATATTAGTGCCTTTTAATTAAGATTGGCTTGTTAGAGGTATAGTGGCAAGAATGTTGGAATTGTAGTCTGAGGACTTGGATTAAATCCTAATCTTCTTTTTATGATTTGAATGGCTTTGGGACAGCTTATAAGCCTGTTTTGTTGTTCATTCATTTCAGTCACATTATTTGGGATATTCTTGACAAGATACTGGAGTGGTTTG
>JAJPUD010000883.1:308066-361376 GCA_023553655.1 Myrmecobius fasciatus
AAATGTGACTGCTTGTACATTCAATAAATGTCAGAGTAATTTAATTAAATGAATAAAGAATTTAGAAGTACTTTGTGGGAAGGGTTTATGTATTATATTTTGTATCCCATAGCACTCAGCATGGAGATGGATATGAGGTAGGTGTTCAGATCCCGGGAGAGAGAGAGCAAGAACTGATGAATCTTGAGGGCTGGGGGGCACTTTGATTGACAAGAAATAAAAGAGCTATAATGTGAAATGATAAGAGATGAGGGAAGAAAGATCAGGGTTGGAGGGTGGAGCATTATTGAAGAATCTTGAATTCTAGGCTGAAGAGTTTATTTTATTTTATGTGTGTGTGTATAAATATATATATACATATATATATATATATGTATGTATGTATGCATAGAGCTGTGTATCATTGGATCATAGGCAGCCAAAATAGATCTCACACATTGAATGATTCCTTTTTCCAGAACCAGGAGAAAGTTAGAAAGATTTGTATGGCTTTGGGACAGCTTATAAGCCTGTTTTGTTGTTCATTCATTTCAGTCACATTATTTGGGATATTCTTACATAGAATTCCCTCCCTCCTCCACAATAATCTGTATGAGTTTTATTGTTGCCATTATATGGATGAGGAAATCTAGGCCTAGGGATGTGGAATCATTTGCCAGGACAATAAGAGCTTCTGTCAATCAATCAATTAGGCAAGCATTTATTAAGAGTTCACTGTGACATTTTTAGAGTGCTTGCTATGGGCCAGGCAGTGCCTGAAAACTAGAGATATAAAGGCAAAAAAATACTCTCTGCCTCATGGAGCTTACCTGCTAAGATGATTGTGATTATATAGACATATATACCTAAATATACATAATTAAGTATGGTTTATGGTAAGCTGCCCTGTCTAGGGTGTGATGAGTAGAAATAATTGGGAGACAAAGTTTTGGAGTAATCAATTTTATCAATCATGGCCAACAAATAGTTAACAAAAGGGCTCATTGTCCTTTCTATAATCAAAGAGAAGCATGGCCATTCTTGAGGTTTATATGCCTTTGGATGAGGAGAGTTCCAGAAAATGGCAATCGATTTTGGTTGACAATTAACAAGAGGGGATTTTACAAACAGAACTGAGCTCACTCCCATAAAGGGTGGGGCTGAGAGGGACATCCTGTCCCTCTTGGACAGAGAGACTATCTCTATACCTAGACCACCCCAGTCTTAAGCAATCTAGGCAAAGGAGATGACTTCCAACCAAGCTTGAGTAAAATTCACCTTAGTTTGTAGATTCCTTGTAAGATTTGATAGAGAGGAAGTTGAACCTTCAGAGTCTGAGTTTTTTTTAAATGAAGACTTTAGAAAAAGGGGGAACTCTGGATCTCCTAAATTATTGGTTATTCCCCAAGGGTGCCTCATTCAGAATTGGTGCTTTTTAACGGGTCAGGCTGGGCTGGGTTGTTTCTGCTGATTCAGAGCCATTTTCAAGAGTTGGCCTGGGGATGAGATTGTCTCATTGAAAGCAGCTGTTCCCCTTGGCTCTTGTCCCAGCTGGCGGACCAGCCACTTCTCCCCAGAATGACCCCTCACATCTGCATGCCCCAAGAGGCTCAGCTCCTCAAGGACTCACTCTTCCCCTCCCAGAGCAAACCAGTCTCTAGTATCTAAGACTCTCTATCAATTGCCCCCAAGCCTCCAACTTTCTAGCCTCATCTTTCATGCTTTTTGAAAATGGTCCCTCTCTCCTTCAAGAGACTGCTCTGTTTGCTGCCCTTCATGCTTTCTCATGATCCAGCCTCTCTACCTTTGCCCTTGCCATTCCTGCCCCCACCTCATTTAGATAATCTCCCTTCTCTGTTTCTCTATGCTTTTTATTCCTTTAAGACTCAGCTCAAAACTCTCCTTCCTTGAGAAACATTCTTGGATGCTTTCAGATGTATATTCTTTATTCCTTTAGCAATTATATTTGCAGTACACGTAGTATTCCTCTTATCCAGAAGTCTGACTTCCAGCAAACTCAATCATCTGGAACACAGTCAGAAATCTGGAATCATATGATGCAGGACTATGAACCACAGATAGCAGCCACAAAAGAGACATTTTCCTTCCAAACCACTGGTTTTCTTTCCCCAAGTCAACTGTTTGTATAAGTGAATATCCTTACCACCCCTTCATCTTCACTTCTGCTCTTCAGAAGACACATTGACAGCAGAAGTAATAGTTAACCAGAAGGCAAGAAACAAAAATATCTATAAAGAGCAGACAAAAAATACAGGAAAGCTATAATCAGGGGCAATTTAGTGTAGCATCAGACATTCCTACATACCCATTTAGTGTATAGTAATTGATGTCAGGGAGTCAATTGACAAATATTTATTAACTATCTACTGGATGCCCAGCACTGTTTGTAAAATGATGAACTTGAGTAATCATGGAATCAATCTAGAAGGATTAATTTAAGCTATTATATACCAGACCAACTGGGCTAAACCTAGGGGTACAAGTATATAAATGAAACAACCCCTATTTGAAAGGTACTTACATTCTAAAGGGATGCAATATATAGCTATCTATCTATCTGTATAAATACATACAGAGTGAAATACAAATCCATACAAAGTAATTAAATACAAGATAATATGGTAGGGAGAACACTAAACATTTGGGGCATTAAATCACATTCAGTATCTAAATAAAAAGATACAAATGTAAGCCATTCATCTTAGAAAGATTTCTATCAAAAACAGGTAAAAATTTTTTGGCATTTACAGGGATAAATTTCATTGTCTTTGACTACCTGTTGTATTCAATATTTTTTCAGTAGCTTCATGCTTGAGTTCTCAGTCTCTCCAACAGATGATAGCTAATATTTCAGAGACAGAAGTTCTTAAACCTGGTTTCCATGAACTTTTTTTTTGAGACTAAACTATTTCACCTAGATTAAAAGTGCAGTGATCACTCATGGTACTATCTGATTATTAATTGGCCGTGGGAACTTTGATATTTTCTCTTTTTCTGATTGGGATTGGATTTTTGTTTTAAGTTTTATTGATGTGCTTTGTTTTTTTTAACATTATGAACACTTACAAATTATTCCCACTCTTGTAACAAAATAAAGCTAATAATACAGTGACCTCATCTGAAAGTACACGCCACATTTTACATCTGTAGCAACTCCCTCACCTCTTCTCTATTTAAAAAGAAATTAACAGAAATCTTATTTTTTTTTGCCTCCCATTGGGACAAAAAAAAGAAAAACAAATTTTTTATAACAAATACATAAAGCCAACCAAAACAAATTCTCTGAATATTATATATAAAAATGTATAATTTCTTATTCCATACCCCAAATCATGAGTGGGCATTATATGGATCATAGTTCTTATAGTTGTTAAAGCTGAGTGTTTTTACAGTGTTGATGTTATAGCATAAATTATTATTATTATTATTTTTATTAAAGCTTTTTATTTACATAACATATGTATGGGTAGTTCTTCAACATTGACCCTTACAAAGCTTTACACTACAAATTTTCCCCCAAGTCCCTTCCCCTCCCCTAGATGGCAGGAAGTCCACTACATGTTAATTATATTAAAATATTTGACAAGTCAAATATATGTATATATATTTCCATACTTATCTTGCTGTGCAAGAACAATCGTATCTACATGAACAAAAAAATCTGAAAAAGGAAACCCAATGCAAGCAAACATCGATACACAGCATGAAAATGACATGTTGTAGTCCATACCTCATATCCCTCTCTCTGGGTGCATATGGCCTTCTTTACTGAACAATTGGAACTGGTTTGAAACATTTCATAGTTGAAGAGAGCCATGTCCATCAGAATTGATCATCATATAGTATTGTTGTTGCCGTGTATAATGATCTCCTGGTTCTGTAGAGCATAAATTATTTTCCTGGTTCTGCTCATTTCATTTTCAGCTTATAAAAATACTCAAAATTGTTAATTTTTATAATACTGATGTGACAGCTTAGCACAATGCCTGGCACACAGTAGGTACTTAATAAATGTTTATTGGTTGTTTTGTGATTGATGGTATAAATTATTCTCTTAGTTCTGCTTGTTTTATGTGATTGGCATTTTCTTAGTTTTCATTTTTTTTTGCCACCATGAAAAGAATTGCTGCAAATATTTTGTACATATAGGACATTTTCTTCCTTTTTCCATCACTTTTGAGTAGAGGCCCAAGAGTGGTCAAGTTGGTTCATTTACTGTTGAGTAACTTTTCTATATAATTCTAAATCACTTAACTATTTACAGTATACCATCTATGCATTAATGTGACCGTTTTCCCATAGCCCTTCAGCTTTTATCATTTTTTTGATCATCTTTGCCATTCTGATGAGTGCGAGATGGAATCTCAGAATTGGCTTAATTTGTATTTCTCCAATTAGACATGATTTGGAATATTTCTCATATGACTATATACAGCCAAAGTTTCTTCCCTGGAAAAATGACTGCTTATATCCTTCAAATATTAGTTGGGGAACGGCTCTTTTCTTATAAATTTGAATCAGTTCCTTATATATCTTGGAAATGAAACCTTTTTCAGAGAAACTTTATGCAGAGATTTCATCCCAGTTGTTTTCCATTAAATCTTAACTTTATTAGATTTGCTTGTGCAAGTTTTTTAATTTTATGTATTCAAAGTTATTGATTTTATCATTTATGATCCTCTCTATTCCTTGTTTGCCTCTAGTTAGGTAGTCTGACATTCCTTTGATGGTAGATGGAGAGAAGAACCCTTATTATATTGCTAGACAAAGCTTGGCCACCCCATTAACTTCAGCTATATAACAGCTCAGAACTCCTGAGTTCAAGAGATCCACTTGCTTCAGCTTCTTGCAGTAGGAACAGTGATTACAGGCACATATCATCCTTTGGCCACTACAGTATCATTTGATAGGATTAACCAGATTGCTAAAAGTGTTTGCAACCTGTAAACAAAGTTAAGAATCCCTATTGTACAAGGAGATGATTCAGGCCAGTTTTAATGATCTTGTGATAATGAGAGCCACCTATACCCAAAGAGAGGACTGTGGGAACTGAGGGTGGATCACAATATAGCATTTTCACTTCTTTTGTTGCTGTTTGCTTGAATTTTATTTTTTCCTCATTTTTTTCCTTTTTGATCTGATTTTTCTCATGCAGCAAGATAATTGTATAAATATGTATGCCTATATTGAATTTACATATAGTTTTACCATGTTTAACATATATTGGACTATTTGTCATGTGGGGAGGGGTTGGGGGGAAGGGAGGGAAAATTGGGACACCAAGTTTTGCAAGGGTCAATGATGAAAAATTATCCTTGAATATGTTTTGAAAATAAAAAGCTTCAATAAAATAAAATAAAATGGCAAAGGAAAAGAAAATGGCAAATCACTCTAGTATCTTTGCCAAGAAAACTCTTTGGACAGTGTGGTCTGGGGGGTCACATTGAGTTGGACATAACTGAATTTTTGAACAATAATTTGTTAGCTATAATTTGTATATTTGTATATAGACATGTATGTACATTTGCACATAGAAATCTGAGGATATAAGTTTAATTCAATATCTTTTTCCTAAAAAAAAAAAAAACCCTGTTGTAGTCTCTTAAGGTTCCCCAAATGTTTTTTTTTTTTCATAACAACCCTTTGAGATAGATAGATTGCCAAAGTTATTACAGTATCCTTTCCATGTCATGGAAGTTAGGGACATTATTCCTTGATTTCAAAAATTTGCATAAATCTTTTTGGTCATCCCTTCATACTAGATTAAGAATTCTGAGTTATTATGATATCAAAAGATAAAATTTGTTGATATTATATAGTACTAGACATATATTTTATCCATTTCTTAGATTTTTCTAATTTTTTTCCATGTTCTCTACTAGCCTTTGCATGTCATTTGCTGCTTCCACGAAACTCCTCTAAAGTTTCCATTTAATTTTTTAAATATACATTTTTAATTGTTTTCTTTTTTCTGTTTATATATGTACACTAATTTTTAAAAAATACATATTTCTTTATGATTCATGTTGGGAAAGAAAAATCAGAACAAAAGAGGAAAACCACAAGAGAAAAAAAAGCATAAGAAAAGCAAACAGTAGGGGCAGCTAGGTGGCGCAGTGGTTAGAGCACCAGCCCTGAAGTCAGGAGGACCTGAGTTCAAATCTGGTCTCAGACACTTCCTCGCTGTGTGACCCTGGGCAAGTCACTTAACCCAATTGCCTCAGCAAAAAGCAAAAAAAAAAAAAGCAAACAGTGAACATAGGATGTGTTAATTTATGTTCATTCTTCATAGTTTCTCTCTGGATGCAGAGTTTTCTGTTCAGAGTTTATTGGGATAGCTTTGGATCACTGAATCATTGAGAAGAACCAAGTCTTTTACAGTTGATCATCGCACAATCTTCCCATTACTGTGTATACTATATTCCTGGTTTTGCTTATTTCGCTCAGCATCAGTTTGTATAAATTTTTCCAGGCCTTTCTAAAGTCAGCTTATTCATCATTTTTTTAATGGAACAATAATATTCCATTACTTTCACATACCATAACTTATTGTCATTCCCCAATTGATGAGTTTCTACAAACATTTTTGCATATGTGGGTCTTTTTACCTCCTTTATGATTTCCTTGGGATACAGACTCAGTAGTAGCACTGCTGGGTCAAAGGGTATGCACAGTTTTATAGTCCTTTGGGCATAATTCCAAATTGTTCTTCAGAATGACTGGATTATTTTACAACTAGCCTGACAATGTATTAGTGTCCCAGTTTTCCCACATGCTCTCCAACATTTATCATTATCTTTTCCTCTCATCTTAGCCAATTCCATTTTATTTCTTATGCTGATCTGTGACATTTTGAAACTATGATGGGGAAAGTCATGATGTGGAAGGGATAACTTGTATTCTCATTGTGCAGATGGTGAAATGGAATCTGGGGGACTGGAGTATTAATTGACTTGCCCATGGTCACACAGCTAGTGTCAAGAGTGGGAAATAAAATCTACCTCTCTCATTCCATAACATCAGATGACTGCCCAAACATAGCACCATATGCAATGCTTAGTAAATGTTCATGAGTGAAATTGTTGGGATCTAGAGAGGAAAAGTTGGAGCAGTAATGTGAAAGGTTGTCCTCCTGGATCCGTCTTCTGAGACAACTCACTTCTATGGCTACTTTGTGTCAATCCCATATACCTCAGTGCCTTTTCTTACCCAGAATTTAGCAGATACTTATGTACAGTAAGAACTTAAATATTGTACCTCTGATTTAATCCTGCTCTAATCCTAATCTTTCTTTTACCGCAGTCACTAGGGGAAGCCTTGTCACTGGTCTCTTCTTTCTAAAATTATCTTGTATATTCTTATTTACATGTTGGTATTTGACAATAGAATATAAGGAGAGAACTGTTTTCCCTTTGTCTTTGTATTCTAAGCACTTAGCTCAAAGCCTTGTAAATTGTAGATGCTTAATAAATGCTTTTTTAAAATGTCCTATTTATTATTATGAACTTGACAAACATGGGCAAAAATTAACATTTCCCTAGACAAAAAACAGAAACACCCCCCCCCGAAACTTTGAATCTCTAATGTGTATAATTATTTCTTCTTCTTCTTCTTGTTTTCCTTTTCCTTCTCTTTCTCCTCCTCCTCCTTCTTTTGTTCAATATTTTAAATTTAACATGGTAGTTTCAATACTTTGTTACTTATCTGGGTTTCCTTTTGAACTCCTTTCTCTTTTGTTTATTTTTTAAATTACCCATCAATGGTTTTTTTCTTCCTTTTTTAGTTTCACTCTTGTTTCCTCAATTTTCCTCGATCCCAATCTTCCTCCAAAAGCCCTCTCTTGTAACAAATAAGCATAGACAAGAAAAACAAATCCACACATTAACCTTATCTGAAAAGGTACATTTCATTCTGTACCTCTAAATGCATCACCTCTTCACCAAAAGGTTAGTAACATGTTCTAACATGAATTTTGTGGAGTTTTTACTGGTTATTAAGAAAGATCTTAAATCTTTCACAACTGTTTTCCTTTACAATGTATTAATCTCATAAATTGCTCTTATATTATTATATTATAACAATATATTATTGTTCTCTCTGCATCAGCTTATACAGATCCCCAAGTTTCTCTATATCCTTCCCTTTCAGATTTGTTTATAGCACAATAACATCACAGTACATTTACATATAAAAATTGGTTTAACCAATTCCTAATTGATAGAAACCCATTTTGTTTCCAGTTTTTTTTTGGCAACAATAAAAAGTGTTGCTATAAATATATGCATTCTTTCCCTCTTTCTTTGTATTAGTCTAGTAGTTTTATCTCTGGATTGAAGAGTATGTGCAGTGTAGTCACTTTTGGGGTATAGTTCTAAATTGCTTTCTAGAACAGCTATACCAATTCAAAGCCCCACTAACAATGCACTTGTTGTCCCTGAAACAAAGTCATTTCCCCTTTCTATTATCTTTATCAACCTTTTGGGGTATAATTCCAAATTGCTTTCTAGAACAGCTGTAGCAATTCAAAGCTCCACCAACAATGTATCTGTTGTCCCTGAAACAATTGCCATTTCCCCCTCTATTATCTTTATCAACTTTTTGGGATATAGTTCCAAATTGCTTTCTAGAACAGCTGTACCAATTCAAAAAACAATGCATCTTTTGTCCCTGACAATTGTCATTTCCTCTTTTTATTATCTTTATCAACCTGATGAGTATAGAGTAAAACTTCAGACATTTTTATTTGCATTTCTCTTATTAGTAAATATTTGGAGCATTTTTCATAATAATATAAACTTGACAAACATCAGGAAACATGAACATTTACCATCTCTATGCTGATGATTCTCAAAGCTATCTAATTTGCCCTTTCTTCTCTGTTGACCTCCTCAAATATATCAAATACTACAGTGAAGTCAAGAAGTAAGAAAACTGAAAAAAAGTTATTGGATTTAGTGTTTAAGAAATCAGTGGTAACTTTGATGAGACCAATCTCAGTGGAATGGTAAGGTTGAAGCTGGATTACAAGTTTTAAGAGAAGAATGAGAAGAGAGAAAGTAGAGGTATCTATTATAAGTGACCTTTTCAGGAAGTTTATCCACAAAGGACAGAAAAGATATAGGATGATAATTATTGAGATGGAAGGAACAAGTGAGGATTTTCTAAGGAAAGGAGAGATGTGGGCATGTTTGTAGGCAGTAGGGAAATAGAGAGAGATAGAGAAGGGATGATAGAAGGTACAATTTGTTGAGAAAAATGGGATGCAATGGGGTTGTTTATAAAGGTAGAAGTGTTAACTTTAGTAAGGCTATCTCTTTGTGTGAGATAAGTAAAGAAGGAGAGAATGGCAAAAAAAATTTATCAAGTGCCAGGACTATGTTAAGTATTTAACTATAAGGACCCATTTATTGAAAGGACCTATTTGGTCCTTTCAATAACTCTAAAAAAGGTGCTATTATTATTCCTAATTTACAGATGAAGAATTTGAGGCAAACAGAAGTAAAGTCATTTGTTCAGGGTCATAGAGTTAGATACATGTATCTGAGACCACATTTGAATTCAGGTCTTCCTGACTCCAACACCAGCACTCTATCCATGATGCTACTTTTAAGGAATATGAGATGAGGAAGAGAGGAGAAGGGAGAGTTCACAGCAAACAGCCTTGATTTATTATTTTTTTCTGTAAACTGTGAGGCAAGTTTTTCAGTTGGGAGGGTGGTAGTGGGAGCCATGGGAAGTTTGAGGAGGTATAAAAAGGTTTGGAAGAGCAGCTGTGGAGAGTGGGATAGTGAGTTGATAAGGGAAGTGTGGAAGGATTGGCTAATGGTAGTGGAGCTGTGTAATATACATTTTTAGATCCAGTCAGAATGATTGCATAATTTTCTCCACTTTTATTCAGCAGCTTGGTGGCAGCAGATGGTGGGAGTGATCCAAGGATAAGCCTTGATGGGTACAGATAAGGTGGCAAGGGACTCAAGACAATAAGATAATGTAGGATTGAGCTGATTCAAGAGGAGAGGGTCCAATTCATGAAAGAGGGCATAGGAGAGCATTAAGAGATTAAAGGATTGGAGGTCATGGCATGGCCAGTGGATTATGGTTAGGTAAGGAAATTTTGAAATTCTTGAATATGGAGATAGTTTATTTATGGATGATGGCAAGCCATCTAGGGTATAATCCTTTGTGTGTGACTGAGGTAGGGTGGAGAAGTAAGCCGTGGAAAGTAAGAAGGTTAAGAAAATGAATTAAAGTCTTTGAAGAAAAGTCTATATGTATGTTGAGATCCCCTAATATAAAGACAAGAATCACGGAAAAGAGAAAAATTGTGAGCTGGGAATCAAACTCATTGAGGAAGGAAGGGGAGTAATTTAGAAAAAAAATTACCAGATTTTGATTGAATGGTAGATATAAATTTCAGGGCAACTAGGTAGCATAGTGGATAGTGCAGAACTTTAAGTCAGGAAGACTCTTCTAGAGTACAAATCTGGCTTTAGACACTTACTAGCTGTGTGACCCTGGGCAAGTCACTTGACCCTGTTTGTCTCAGTGTCTTCATTTGTAAAATATGTTGGAGAAAGAAATGGCAAACTTTTCCAGTATCTTTGCTAAGAAAACTCCAAATCGGGTCACAAAGAATTGGACATGACTGAAACAACTGGACAAGAACAGCAAATGTGAATTTCATAAATGTAAAAGAAATTAAAGTGGTAGGGACAGGGAGCTTGGAAGTGACAATGAGGAGCAAAGAGTATTCCAAATCTCTTACGTTGACCAGTGAGCCCAGGGGAATTGAGTGAAGGGCGCAGCAGGTATTAGAAAGAGTGGCCAGGGAATCTGTCATCAAGAAGAAGCCAGGTTTCACTGATTGCTAAAAGATGGAAGAAGTAGGAAAGGAAAAGATTTAGGATGAAAGGAAGTTTGTTGCCTATGAAACAGGCATTCCAAATATATCTAGGTCAGGTATCTTTTTGGAGTTTATTGTAGCATATGGTGTGAGATGTTGGACTAAACCTAATTTCTCCTAGACTGCTTTCCAATTTTCCCAGATGTTTTTGTAGAATGGTTAGAGATCTTGGATTTATTTAATACTATGCTATTCTATTTCATTGCTTCTGGGTCTAGTGTCCCTAATCTGTTTCACTGATCAACATTTCTATTTTTTTAACTAGTACCAAAGATTTATAATGATTACTGCTTTTTTTAGTATAGCTTGAAATCTTGAATTACTAGGCCTCCTTTCCCATTTTCCCCCATTATTTTCCCAGATTATTGAACTTTTGTTACCAATTCAATTTTGTTATTTTTTTTCTGGTTCAACAAAAGAGCTCTCTGGTTGTTTGATGATTAGTATGGAACTTAATATATAAGTTAATTTAGATAGTGTTTTCATTTTTATTATATCAGCATAGCGCAACCATGAGCAATTAAAATCTATAATTATTTAAATCTATATTTCTATAATGAGTGCTTTGTGGTTGAATAGTTTGTATAATTTCTGAATATGTCTTACTAGTTGGACTCCACACATTTTGTACAATCTATAATGGAATAAATGGAATTTATTTTTTGGTTTCTTCCAAAAGGGCTTTCTTGCTAATATACAAGTGGTTTTCACTGCAAAAATATCCAAAGAAAGTATTAGCCAAGAAATTATATTATGAGATTGTATTTTGGTTTTGTTTTTTAGTCATGTTTGATATTGGCAGTTCGATTTTGCCTTTTTAAAAAAGAAAACAGATTACTAATAATTTACCTATTTTATTAATTTTTTTTCCTTCAAAGAACCCCAGGTTCTTGGGGCCCCTAGGTGGCACAGTGGATAGAGCACCAGCCCTGAAGTCAGGAGGACCTGAGTTCAGATCTTATCTCAGACACTTAAGATTTCCTAGCTGTGTGACCCTGGGCAAGTCCTTTAACCCCAATTGCCTCAGCAAAAAACAAAAACAAACGAACAAAAAACCCAGCTCCTGGTTTTATTTATGAATTCAATGTTATTTTTTGTTCGTTTGTTTTAAATTTTATTTCTTCTCTGATTTCAAAATGTTTATTTTTTGCATTTGGATTTTTTGATTTGTTGAGCTTTTCTAGTTATCTTAATTTATGACCAATTTGTTAATTTTTTTCTCTCTTCTGTTGATGAAAGCATTTAAAGAGATAGAATTTTCTTTAAGGACAATTTTGGCTGAAATGCAAGTTTTGATATATTGTCTCATTGTTGTTCTTTTTCTTAAGGAAATTAGCTATTTTTACATGATTTATTCTTTGATTCACCGGTTCTTTAGGATTAAATTACTTTGTCTCCATTTAAGTTCGAATCCTTTCTTCAAATAATCTTTACTGAGTATATATATATATGTATATATATATATTTTGCATTATGGCCAGGATGTGTTTAATATTTTCCCTTTTTATACTGTTTATAAGAGGATTTTCCCTTGGCACATGATTGATTTTTGTGTCATGCACAGCTGAGAATTATGTCTATGCCCTCCTATTCTTATTCAGTAATTACCTGTGATTCATTCTCACTTTTAAACAATTCTATACAGATTCCTTAAAAATTTTTTGTTTTTATATTATTTTTAGATTTGTCAAGGTCCAAAAGGGAAATATTAAATATCTTAACTACTAGGGTTTTGCTGTTTATTTCCTCTTTAAAAAAATTTCAAGTATTTAGATGCTATACCATTTATTGCATTTTTACATTAAATATTTATACTGTTTCATTATTTATAATACTCTTTAGCATAGTGCAATTGTCTCTTTTAATCATACTTTTATTGTTTATTTAATCATACCTTATTTAAAATCATGATTTTTATTTCTTGTTTTTTAAAAATCATATAGTATATAAATTCTGCTCTAGGCTGTCAGTTTAACTCTCTGTGAATCTTTATGTTTCAAATGGGTTTCTTACAAATAGAATATTGTTGGGTTCTATTTTCTAATCCATCTGCTACCACCATCTATTTTGTGGATAATCTTATCCCATTTATAATCATTATTATAATTGTAAATTGATTATTTTTCTTTGTCATATATCCTTTTTCTCATATTTTTTTCTGCATTTGATTCTGACTTCCCCTATTCCCTCTTAAAAGAAGACAATAATGAAGAAGAAGAAAAAAAGGAGGAAGGAATTTACTTGATAGTGTGTACAACCTTCCTTTATCGGGTTCAGATAAGAGTGAGGATCATTAGATGCTTGTTCCTCTCATTTTACCCTCATTATGTGAATACTCCTCTAATGAATTCATTTTATATGCTTTTAAAAATCCTTTTCAGAAAATTTCTGCAGTTTTTGTGGGCAGCCAGGCTTTTCTGTGACCTCTCATGTTGCTATCTTAACCACAAGTCAATTGTCTTTTTGAATTGAATACTGTCATACTCAGAAAGCCACATCTATATTTTATCATATGGAGCAATCAGATTGGAGTCATAGATCCTCTGGGGAGAGGAGGAGGAGGAGGGAAGTGGTTTTGATGTTGACCTCCTTGGAGCCCCAGTCTAAAATTTCCAGTTTTATCTCTGGGAAGGTTCTCTGGAAGCCTCTGGTATTTTTCCCTTTCTCTGGTCCCAGGCCTTTTCCCTACCTCCTGCAGAGGGACATTTTCCATTAATCCATCACTGACCTTGAAGGAACTTTTGACTTCAAAACAAGTCCCTGGAGAAGGCCTTGGGCAGTCCTGGTGAGTTCAGTTGTGGTTTGTGGGATGAGACAAAAAAAGGAATGTGAGAAAGATTGAGGGATAAAGCACAGCCAGGACAAGGTCTGGCTACTGAGGTCACTCTCCTAAGTATCCAATGAATACTGTTTAAGGACTGAAGAAAAGGATATTAGAGTGGTAGTTATTCCAACCCTGACTTCCATATGGGTGCCTAAGTCTCACAGGAAAGGTGACCTCACATCACAGAATACCAGAGTTGAAAGAGATTTAGAGATTACCCAGTCTAAATCATGCCCCTTCCCCAGAGATCATTTTTAAAAGATATATCAATTTTTTAAACTAGTCAGTTCTTGAATTGATCATCAGTTATCTTCCTATATACTACTCTATTAAACAAAAAACCAAAAACACGTAAGCAAAATTGACAAAGCAACCATGTTTGATTGTATAAGCAATATTCTTCATCTTATGAATGTGCATTTTGTCTTCTGTTCTCCAGGACCAAATTTGTTCATTGTGATTAATCTGAGTCCAGACTTTTTAGTTGTTTTCTTTTATATTATTAAAGTTATTGTGTATATTGTTTTCTTTATTCAGCATCACTTCATATAAGTTTTCTTATGTTTAAAATTTTTTTGAATTTGAATTTATTTTATGTTCTTCATTTCTTATGGTGCAATAATATTGCATGATATGCAAAGGCCACAATTTGTTCAAACTGTTTCATCTTACAGATGAGGAGAAAAAATGATTTTTTCAGTCACATGTTTTGTAGATGGCATAACGACTATTTTAATCCAGGCCTTCTTACTCTCAGTCTCTCCCTTTCTATGACATCCTGGGATTTGGAGCTGGAGAGTGTCCTGATGAAAGCAGTACTTATGAATATGTCTGTTGATGTTGTGTAAGGTGGAATAGAGAAGGGAGAGAAAGAAAGAGAAGAGCCTGAGAGGTCAATTAAAAGGTTCTTTCATAGACAAAGTCATAGAATGATGTCAGTAGGGATTAATAAGCCTTTTTAATGCCTCGTTTTCTGCCTTCTTTTCCAGAGCCCAATATCTTCCTCATCTTCACTCATGGGCTACAGGGCTGTTTGGAGGCCCATGAAGGACAGGTTAAGGTCACCCCAGTCTGCAATACCAGCCTACCTGCCCAGCAATGGAAATGGGTCTCCCGCAATCGTCTCTTCAACTTGGGCACCATGCAGTGCCTGGGCACAGCCTGGCCAGGGGCCAATACAACCACAGTCCCATCCCTGGGCACCTACGAATGTGACCGAGAGGCCCTGAGCCTCCGCTGGTACTGCCGGACCCTGGGGGACCAGCTGTCTTTGTATCTGGGGGGCCAGACAGGGAACACCTCCAAGACTGTCCTTTCTGATCGTGGAGACCAGACAAGAGGCAACCAATGGCGCATCTATGGAAGCGATGAGGATCTGTGCTCCATACCCTACTATGGTGAGGGGGCCAGGGAAGGATAGCACATCCCAAAGAGTGTGTGGCAACGTGGGAGCAAGGCCCCAGGGTGGGAGCCAACTGGAAAAGCCCTTTGAGTGAGAAGGATTGGGCCCTCTTCTAGTAAAATGTTCCCTAAGTAGCACTTTACACTTATTTCCCAAGTAATAATAATTCACATTTATATAACACTCTAAAGGTAGCAAAGCTTTTATTTTTTCATAGACTATATCATTTGGTCTTCACAACAATCCTATATTGTTGTTGAGGCATTTTAGTTGTGTCCACTCTTCACAATCCCATTTGAGGTTTTCTTGGCAAAGATACAGGAGTGGTTTGCCATTTTCTTCTCTTGTTCATTTTACAGATGAGGAAACTGAGGTAAGTAGGGTTAAGTGTTTTGCCTAAGTCACACAGCTAGGAAGTGTCTGAGGATGAATTTGAACTCCGGTCTTCCTGACTCCAGGTCTGGTGCTCTGTCACTACCACTCTAGGGACTATTATTATTCCCATTTTTCATTTGAGGGAAGCAAAACTTAGGGAGATTATACAATTAGCCCAGGATCACATAGATAATATCCTGAGGTGGGAATTCATCCAATTCTAGCATTCTTCCCACTATGCTATGCTGCTTTTTCCAAAATATTTTTATATCCATCTCATTTTATTCTTTCCTATATATGCAATACACCTACAATGTACATACATATATACATGAAGATGTGAAGAGATCCCCTATTTATGCTAGTTGAGATAGGAGCTGCTGTGGTCTAGAGGGACCTGAACTTCTGGCCAGTTGTCTCTGAAGGTTCCTAGACTAGATCCATGGGATGGGTAGGAAAAGGGAGTGTGGGCTGGACCTTATGAACCTAGAAACCTGTAGTTTTCATAGCCACAAGTAGGAGAGATGCAAGAGGTTAAATTTGGAAGCTCTTTGGGGAACAGGGTCAGGCCCTTTTTGTCCCTTTCCTGTCTCTGCTAATGCTCCCCAAGAATGTGAAAAAAGGAAAAAAATACTGGGAAAAGCTGGTGTTTTTTCTCCCCCCACCCCACTTCCTTCCCACCACCTCTTAGCCATCCAGTGTCCCTACTTGTGATGGGAGGGAGAGCTGGGGGCAATGGGCTGCTCACTGACAGCCCCAACCCCACCTGACTGTAGTGTGGGAGCGTGAGAAATTATTTTGGTGCCCTATTAATGAGCGTTTTGGCCCCTCTGCCCTCCCCCTCTCCCTGCAGAGATCTACACAATACAAGGAAATTCCCACGGGAAGCCTTGCACCATTCCCTTCAAATATGACAATCAGTGGTTCCATGGGTGTACCAGTACTGGCAGAGAAGATGGGCACCTCTGGTGTGCCACCACGCAGGATTACGGCAAGGATGAGCGGTGGGGCTTCTGCCCCATTAAGAGTGAGTGCTGCTTCACCCCTTCCCCAGAAAGTGGGGAGGAAAAGTCCCAAGGAGAATGATCAATAAACTTGCAGAGGAGGGCTGGAAAGGTTAGAAGGAATCTGGGAGTCTGTTGAGGGGTAAGGTGCAGAAACTAGGAAACTAGTATTGAAGAAAGATTTTCCTGGTGGAATTTTAGGGATCTGGGTGAGAAATTATTCTATCTTGTCAGTGACCATCACCACCATCTATCTGGGCAGTGCCTTGTAACTTTGGGGCCTGAAATAACAGAGATTCTTAATTTAATTTAATTTTTTTTTAGAATATGGATCTCTGGTAGTCTGGGTAAAGCCTATGGATCCTTCTCAGGATAAACATGTAAAGTAAAATGCATAGGCTAACAAAGAAAACCAATTGTATTGAATGAAATATGGTCATCAGTATTTATCAACTTGAAAAAAATGTTCAGAACTTCAATTTTCATGGACTTGGTTCTCCTCAACAATGAGATGATTCAAACCAGTTCCAATTGTTCAGTGATGAGACAGCCATCTACAGCCAGAGAGAGAGGACTGTGGGATCTGAGTGTAGTTCACAACATGGTATTTTCACGCTTTCTGTTGATGTTTGTTTGCATTTTGTTTTCCTTTTCAGGTTTTTTTTTCCTTATAGATCCGATTTTTCTTGTACAACAAGACAACTGTATAAATATATATATATATATGATTTATCACATATTTTAACATATTTAACATGTATTGGAACAGAATTTGGAACAGAAAGTTTTGCAAGGGTTAATGTTGAAAAATTACCCATGCATATGTATTGTAAATAAAAAGCATTAATAAAAAATATTAAATTAAAGAGAAAAATTTACAGAACTTTTGGAATAGGCAGTTGAGGATTAGTACATAGCACCAGGGGTACTCATACCATGGTCACTTGTGGGGTCAGTTACTATACTGTGTCTATTCAGAGCTCCCTCCACTCCCTCCTCTCTACTACTTCTCCAGGTAATGACTGTGAGACTTTTTGGGACAAGGATCAGCTGACAAACAGCTGCTATCAGTTTAACTTCCAGTCTACATTGTCCTGGAGGGAGGCCTGGGCCAGCTGTGAGCAGCAGGGAGCTGACCTACTGAGCATCACTGAGATCCATGAGCAAACATACATCAATGGTGAGTGAGACCAGAAGGGGGAAGGGGAACAGCAACCAGGGATGTTCAGGAGGACTTTTGGTGGGCAAGAACTAAGGTGCAGTGGAGAGAAGTGCATTTGGGGTCTTTGGAGGGTTCCAGATAAAGGTAAAGTGATAAATATTTAACCATCACTTCTCCAAGGGAAAAAAAATTAACCTCCATATGCTTTTTTCTCCTTATATGCATGTCACAATATTTTCTTTGTGAGTGTATTTTACTTGTGGTGCTCATTTGGGATGTTTTTTGCAACTTAATTTGCTGTATTGTTTATTTAAAAATTGATTATTTTGATCCAATGTATTCTATGTTTTTGTAAAACTAAAAACATCAGTAGGACTCAAGATCTCTGATTTTGAGTGAATAATGGAAAGGTTATTCTCTTTGGTAGAGAAAACAGAAGCAAATTAACAGCTGAGCAGTTCTACTTTCTCTTGTCAGTTATTTTTCTACCATCTACCCAAAACAGTCATCCTATCCCTTTTTTGATTTTTCTCTTTTCCCAAATATAGCTTTAAAATAAAACAAAAAACCCAATCTTTATTGCTGTCCAACCTCAGCATATTCTGAGCTTTAGCACTTTTGACACTAGTTTTATAGGACTATGACATGTTCATATATTTATCTTCTGTCACAGCTTTTGCGTCCATCTTCCGTGAATATCTTTCTTAAAAATTTTATTTATTTAAAACTAAATACAAATTAAGAAAAAGCAAAATAGAAAAAGAAAGACAGAAAAAGGGGAAAAAAAGACTTTGCATTGTGCCCAGCAAAATATCATGGAGGATTTGAAATATATAACAATAAATTTCCATTTAGAGAAAGCATATGTATAATAATAGAAGACATTATATTCATGACTGTCCATATTTTCTTATTCTTTTGTTCTCTTTTGTGCACTTTTTACTTTATTCTTTTTCTCCCTATTCTCCCTACCACTTCCCCCAAGCAAGCTACAGTTTAGCACTATATATTTATGTATAAATACATACATACCAGTACATACCCACATAATACACATATCTATATACACACCTGCACACACCCACGCATGCACACACAATACATATATGTATATACATGTACATTTATACATATATAGACATGCATATAAAACAATATTAATAATTAATATTTATAATGTAGATTTCTCTTTTTATTCAATCTTTGTTTGACTTTATTTGAGATCAGTGATTACTAGCAATACTTTTTCTTTCTGATAAATTCTATTCCTGATCCTTGTTTTTGTGTTTGTATATGTCTCTTATTTTCTATCCCTGCTAATTCTTCTATTCCTTAACTTGCTTTACTATTATTAGATCTCCCCCCACCCATGGATCTTTCCTTTATCTTCTTCCCCCACCTTTTCCCTTCTTCTTTATCCTGTTGCCATTAATCTACACACTTTTCTATACCCTACCTTATCCTATTCCCTTCCTCCTTATTTCTTTATATATTTTGGAGAGTGATATACCCCTCATAGTATATATACATACACACACATATATGTATATATGTTAAATAGGGAACAATATATATATATAATACACACACATATATATTATTCCTTATTTAACTCATTCTCAATGTGAGTAGTTTTTCAGAACTATCAGCTTTCCTCCCCCATCTAATACCTCTGTATTGGTTCTTCCTCTGCATCTCATTTGGAGAGCATAATTATTATTTTTACCTTTTTCTAGATGATTTTGCTTTTTAGAGTCAGATCATACTGAGCTCTGCCCCAGTCTTTCTTTTGGAGTACTGAATTACAGATGTCAGTCTTAGACACACAGTTTACATTTCCTTGTATAAAAACATAAACAGTTTGTCGTTATTGAGTCTCTTGAAATTAGTTTTTGATGTTAGCTCTTATATATTTAATTTTCTATTGAGATCTGATTTGCTTAAGACAAAATCCTGAAAATCTGTGAGTTCATTGAATATCCATTTTTTTGTTCCTTCTTATGCTTAATTTTGCTGTATATAATAATTTTGGCCACAGGCCTAGTTCTTTTGATTGTTGCTATTTAATATGGTCTTTTATTATAGCTGCTGATAAAGCCTGTACAAGTTTAATTGCAACTCTAGAATATGACATTTTTTGTTTTTCTTGTAAATTTTCTCTTTGGGTTTTAAAATTTAGCAAAGATGTTCCCATGTGTTTTCCTTATAGGAGCTCTTTGAGGAATGATTGGTGTATTGTTTTCTATTTGTAATTTCTCCTCTAGTATCTCTTCAGGACAATTTTCTTTGATTATGTCTTATATTATTATGTCAATATTCTTTTTTGGTCATAGCTTTCAGGTAGCTCAATTATTCTTGATCTATTCTCCAGATCTGTTGTTTTTCCTATGTTTTATCTTCTCTATTTTTTCAATTCTTTATATTTTGTTTTGTTATTTCGTGATCTCTTACAGCTTCATTGACTTCCCCTTGCCCAATTCTAATTTTCAAAGAATAATTTTCATCTTTAAGACTGGATCTTCTTTTCTAATTTTATGACTTCATTTTTGTTTTTTTCTTATTTTTCTTGGATGGTTCTTATTAATTTTTAAAAGTTTTTCCTCATTTTCTCTAATTTGATTTTTAAAGTCTTTTTTGAGTTGTTCTATAAATTCTTTCTGAGCAGATAGCTATTTAACATTACTCTTTGGGATAGAAGACACTTTTTTTTTACTTCACTGTCCTCTGAGATGAACCCCAGTCTTCCCTATTTCCATTGTAAGTTTCTACGATTGGATTCTTTTTTCTTTGCCTGCTCCTTTTTTAATGAGAATTTAATGAGAGTATAACCATCTCTGATCCTGAGATGGGGAGCATTTCAGCACCTCTGGCTTCCCTTTAGCTCTCCCCTATGACTTGGAACATCAAAACAAGGACTTCACCCTCCTGTAAGTGTCTACAGACAGCAGCATCCCTGCTCCACTGCTTCTGCACTCACTGGTTCCTTCTCACTCAGGGTCATGTCTCAGAAGCACAGTGGAGGTTCCCTCAATCCTCCTGGACTCAGATCCCCAACTCCTCAGACTGGTGAAAGTGGAAAGTGAAGATTCCTGTGGTTCAGGCTGAGGCTACCTCTGAACCCAGCTAGCCCCAGGGCTCCCTGCTTGCTGTTTCTATAAAGTTAGCCTGGAAGTGTTTACACTTCATACTGGTTAAACCTCATTCCTGGGGTCTTTACTGTAGGTTTTTTGAGTTGTCCCAGAAGACCCCCTGTTCTGCCCCAAGTCTTGTTTTTCATTGGTCCATGTTTGCTCTGAGGTACAATTTTCTTCTGTTTATGGGGGAAATCTGTAGACCTTGGAATTTTCTGACCTACTCTGCCATCTTCCCAGAATCTTCTTCTCCCTCACATACTTTTGTGTTTAATCTTCAGTATTAGAATTTTCTCCACCAGTTTTTTTAAGTTTAGTTCATCAAATAGAACATAAATCAAGCCCTGATTTGTAGTCTGCATATTTCTGCTGTGTAAATGCTCATGTAAAAAATTTAATAAAGAGGTCTCTCAATTTAATAAGAGAGGGCTGCAGCACATCCCTGGTATCAGAGTATCCTTTGAATATATGTAGGAAGATAAAAGAACCACTGAATTTTTGAAGGCATTTGGTAGAGGCCTTTGACATTTACTAGCTATGTGACCCTGAGCAAATCACTTAAACTCAGTTTCCTTATCTGTAAAATGGACCAGAGAAAGAAATGGCAAGCCACTAGTATTTTTTTGCCAAGGAAACTCCAAATGGAGTCAAAAACAGTCAGACATGGCTGAAAATGACTGAACAAGAAGCATAGTGAATTTCTATCTACTGATTGATGTAGGTCGGTACCTTGTCTTCAGCTTAAATAGTTTCAGAGGGTTGTCCAGATCAATGACAGAAATTAACTTGCCCAGTATCCCAAATGTGGGACTTGCCCAAATCTTCTTGGTCCATTGTTCTTTGCCTCTCTAATAGTTATGATGGCTAGCATTTGTATAATTTTTAGGTATGCAAAGGCCTTCCAATGTTATTTCCTTTGATTTGTGAGTTGAGCATGTTAGCTTAGTAGAGAAGTTGGAGGGAATTTTTTGAGTTTGAAGTTGACTAATGTGCCCAAAGTTCAATTAAATATAGTGAGACTATATCCCAGGCTTTCCTGATTCCAGGACCAGCAGGCTATTGTCATATAACCTTACCTACTTTACTGATAACCCACATAAAAATAAACAATGAAGCCGAAGAAAGAAGAAATTCAGAAAAAAATATAGCCTTAAATTTTAAATTTTTTTTAGTTTGCCAAAAGGAAATGTTCCAATATGTTGGCAACTCAGCAATAATGTGACGGTGTAGGTGATAATAGCAACAATATGGAGAGGCAGCCTGACATAGTGGATAGGGCTCATGCTGTGACTCTGGCAAAATTATTTGACCTCTCAATTCTCTCTCACAACTCTCTAAAAAATGAAGAACTGATGCAGAACAATGCCTATAGACATTGGTAGGAAGGGTTGCCCATAACCTGGAACAATCCACAATGACCAGAAATAATATACATGATGCTGTTGATTATAATGGTGATAATGTGCTTAAGATTCCTTTTAGATTTTTTTTTCTACTTGTGAATTTGGATTTTATTTTGTTTTTTTCTTTCCCAGATGGATAAATCTTTTTTCTATTTCTGTATAGCCTTTGTACTTGGGACTTTTATATACTATGTAAGTTGGAAATTTTGTTGATATTAATTCCTGTTTTTTCCCCCTTACCCCTCCTTTCCTTTTCTCTTTCCATTTCCTTCTTCTTTCTTTAATTTTATGTTCAGGGCTGCTCACTGGCTATAGCTCTACCCTCTGGATTGGACTTAATGACCTGGATACCAATGGTGGCTGGCAGTGGTCTGATAACTCTCCCCTCAAGTATCTTAATTGGGAAAGCGGTAAGGTTTCAGACTTCCACATCCATCGGGCATGTAGGATTGCCTGAGTGCCAAAGAAAGTACCTTTATTGTCAGGGGACAGCAATCTAGTCTCTCTTCCATATAGGCAATAACCTAAGGGTATCTAGATATAGATGAGCTGCTGGTGGTACAGTGAATGGAAAGCTGGACCTAGAGTTAGGAAGAGTTAAGTACAAATCTACCCTGATACTTTTTAACTGTGTGATTCTGGAGGAGGAATTGGCAGGAGGATCAGTGTGGATTCTGTTGGGTTGGTTTAGGGGATAAAATGCCCTGAGGATACTGAATCTAGTAGCTAGCTGTACTCTCCAGAATTCGTGAACAGATGGGCCTAAACTGGTTTGGGGGGAACTGTCACTCTCTTTCTGTTCCTTAACTTGGAGATATGGAATCTGATAGTCATGGGGTTGGTGGAGAGGTGAGCTCTCCCCTCTCATACCCTTTCTTTCCCTCCCTTTCTCTCCCCTTCCTTTCCTTTCCCTTCCCTCCTCTTCCTTTCCCTCTCCTTCCCTCTTTTTTCCTCTCCTTCCCTCTTCTTTCCCTTCCCTTTCCTCTCCTTTCCTCTTCTTTCCTCCCCTCCTCTCCCCTCCCCTCTTCATTCCCCTTCCTTTCCCTCTCTTTCCCTCCCCTTCCCTTCCTTCTTCTTTCCTTCCCTCTCCTTCCATTCCTCTCCCTCTCCCCACTGTTTCATTCTTTCTCTCACAGATCAGCCAGACAATCCCAGTGAGGAGAACTGTGGGGTGATCCGGACAGAGTCATCTGGTGGTTGGCAGAACCGGGACTGCAGTATTGCTCTGCCATATGTGTGTAAGAAAAAGCCCAATGCTACAGTGGAGACCTCCCTACAGCCTGGTGAGCATGGATTTAAGAGGAAGGAAAGGGCTGGGGCAGTGGTGGCAGCTCCCAGGGATGGCCAACGTGGTAATGGGCCAGTGCCTGCATCTGACCCTATCTCTGCCTTCCCTGGGCTCTTGTTCTCTCCTTTTGAGGGTTCTGGAGCTTGGCCTGTCTTGCTGACAATCACCACACCCTGAATAAATGAATGAATTAAAAAGCATTCTGTGCATGTCTCAAGGGTGGAAAAATCCATTATTAACTTGATTCAACTGGCATGGAATTTTTGTAAAAGAATTTTCATACTAGAAAACAGAAGAAAAAACCACAAATACACACAAGCAGAGAAGCCAATATATTTTCTAGAGAACAGATTTCCAATCCTGTATTAATCTGGGGGTCTCATGATCTCTTTCCCAATGCTCTCAGTGTTCATTCATATCAACCCTTAATGCTGTCCCTAATGGCAGCATCCATACCCTTCTTGCTCCTCTTCCTATTCTCCTCTCACTGGATACTTCTTATTCTTTTTCAGTGATTAGAACCTCCTTCCTATAGTTTTCTATATCCTTTCCCTCTCAGAATCTTTCTCTCTAATTTAATGGCTAATCACAGATTGAGATGGACAACATGGGGTAAGGGCTCCTGGTCCCCAGCTTCTATTTTCCTCTCCCAAACTGTCTTTGGGGATAGGCCCAAGATAGGTTTGGGTTTTTTCTATTTCTTCTCTTGTAAGAGCTTCTATCCTCTCAGAATTCCCAAATCTTACTTATCACTTGGGCTCTGCAGCTACTCTTCCCTGGCCCTGTGGATGAAGAAGCCACTTTCCTGTGTTGTCATCATTTCTCCTCCTGGAAGTTTTACCCATATTCCTGTCCTATTCTCTTAGTTTTTTTTCCTTTGTATTCCAACCCAAGGTCTGCAAACCAAGGATTTCGGTTGTTCCCCATCAACAACATCATCATTCACATTTCTAGAGGAGGTTTTCAAAGAACTTTATGCACATAATCTCATTCATGTACTTTTCTACATAGACTTTTAAGACTTAGAAAGTACTTTCCTTGGAATGTCCCTGGAAGGTCTATAGGGGAGAGACATTAGAATAAGAGGTCTTGGGTTCAAATTCCCCCTTTATCTCTTACCACCCAGCAAGTCACTTGTTTTATTTGAACCTCACTTTCCTCATCTGTAAAAATAGGGAGTTGGATTAGATACTTTCAGAGAGCTCTTGCAGCAATAGAACTATGAGCCATAAATAATTTACGAAGTTGACAGGTGAGGCCTAAAGAAGTTCATTTTCTATTGATCAGACTCAATTTATCTTGTCTATAACTGGTTTGTACATTGTTTTTTGTATGTTATCTCTTCCATTAGATTGAGATTTTTCTTGAGATTAGGGATTATCTTTTGCTTTTCTTTGTATTCCCAGCACTTAGGACAGAGCTAAGCACATAGTAGGCATTTAATAAAAGCTTATTGATTGCCTGGCTAGAAGTTAAATAATTTGTCTGTGGTTGTACAGTTAATCCTAGCAGAGTCAGGGTTCAAATTCAGTTGCCAGCAAAAGAAAGAAAGAAAAAAGCAACTTTATGATATTAAATTTGTTCAGAATGTGGAATTACATTCCTGGGGGTTGTTAGGTAGGTTGGGATTAGGGATGCCAAAGCTAGAGATGGCAAGGTGGTGTCATAGTATACGAAGCACCAGGCCTGGTATCAAGAGGACTCGTCTTTCTGGGTTCAAATGTGACTTCAGACATTTACTAGCTGCAAGACCCTGGGCAAGTCACTTACACTTAATTTCTTCATCTGCAAAATGGGTTAGAGAAGGAAATGGTAAAGCACTTCAGTATCTTTGCTAAGAAAACCCCAAATGGGATCTCAAAGAGTTGGACATAATTGAAAATGACAGAACAACAACAGATTTCTAATTTCATCTGGTCATGCAACTCCCCAGTCCAGCTAAATTTTGCCCCAGAGAAAGAATGTAGGCTATTTTGTGAAATCCTATTTCCTCATCCTCCCTTCACATTCAAAATCTTTTTTTAAAAAATAACCATTTGCTATTTATATAGCTTCTTTCTTTCTCCCTTCTTTCTTTCAATCAAGGTGTCATAGGTGTCAGATATCAATGGGAACCTGCCTCTCTCAGAGTCCTACACATTTGCCACAGAGCTTGCGGCTTTGAATAGACTTAAATGCAAAGAATGGCCCAGTCAAGTGTGTGTGTGTGTGTGTGTGTGTGAGAGAGAGAGAGAGAGAGAGAGAGAGAGAGAGAGAGAAGAGACAGAGACAGAGATAAGACACAGAGAGAAACAGAGACAGAGAGACAGAGACAGAGAGAACAAGGGAGGGAGAAAGGGAGAGAGAGGAGAGACAGAGACAGAGAAAGACAGAGAGAGACAGAGACAGAAAAACAAAAGAGGGAGAGAGGGAGAAAGAGAAATGAGAAAGAGAGAGAAACAGAGAAAAAAGAGAGAAACAAAAGAGGGAGAGAAAGAAAAAGAGAGAGAGAAATAAGAGACAGAGAGAGAAAGAGAGACACACAGAGAGAGAAACAAAAGAGAGAGAGTGAGAGAGAGAGAAATGAAAGAGACACAGACAGAGAATAAGAGAGTCGGGGGGGGGGGAGGGGAGGGAGAGAAAGGGGAAGGGAGGGAGAGACAGTTAGCCAGAGAGAGGAGAGATAGAATGTGTCTGTATGTGTAGGAGGAGGAACCTGATTAAGGTGGAAAGATGACATCATAGTTAGCCAATCAGAAAAGCTTCCCAGCCCCCAACCCTGCTCCATAACTCCTGGATCCTGCAAAGTTATTCTGTCAGTGGGATACACCCCAAACCTCAGCCTGTACAGTCTTGAGCTGCCTCATTTCTGTGCTTGGGGAGGGGGAGTGGTGGACTGGGAAGAGGGTGGAGCTGGACAGTTGCTTCTCTTCCTAGCTATCTTCTTCAGACTCCCTGCCTCACCATAATCTGATCAGACCCATTTACTGCCCTTCTCCTCTTAATATAAATTTCATTATAATTTATCTTTCTTTTCTTCCCGGGGTGCTCTGACACAGACCACTTAAAACCAATTTTAAATGTCCCAGCTTCAGTGGATCTTAAAGTCAGGAGAGGGATTTCCGTGTGTGTGTGTGTGTGTGTGTGTGTGTGTGTGTGTGTGTGTGTGTTAAAATATAAGATATTATACTGAGTAATCAGAGTGGGCTGAAATTAATCTGGAATCTAGAATTAAGTTTCCTTCAGGAAGTGGGTTGAGGGGGAGATAACATGGTTCAAAGATACCTTAACATAAGTTTTCTACTTTTATCCTGAGCATTTCACTTCAGCTTCCTTATCTGTAAAATAGGGATAATAATAAGCATCTATCTCTTAAGCTTGTTGTGAGGATAAAATGAGGTAATATTTGAAAGGGTTCTTTTACTCATTAAACCCCTGTGAATCGCTATTACTTAGGATCAGATGTAGATTTCTGTTTAGCATTTGAAGGCCTTCACAACCTGGCGTCACCTTATTTTTCCAGTCTTATTATACATCACATTTTTTGTCCAGACAGCCAAAGGGGTCCATGACACAAAAGAGGCTGAGAACTCCTGCTCTATACAATCAAATATATAAAAAGTAAATTTTTTGTGGGTGGGGGATAGGACATCATCACTGGGGATACGTCTTGTCTTCATGTAGAAGATACCCCTTGAGCATAGTTTTGAATGGATTTTACGAGGGTGAAATACATTCCAGGCTGGGGGACAGCTAGTGCAAAACTATTATTCTCCTGTACTCTGCTGCCTCTCATCCTTGACTTTAAAAATTCATTCATTTTACATTTTACATTTACCCAATAAACATTTATGAAGTCCCTGGTCTAAGTACTAGGGATACAAAAAGAGACAAAAAACAAGTCTCTGAGCTCAAGAATAATTAGGGAGTTTTTTTTATTTTCTTGGTAAAGTGATGATCTTGGTAATCCATCCCCAGGTGTGGCATGGGGAAGGTTAATGTATATGTTTCTCTATTCTCTGTCCTTGTAGACTCCTGGACCGGTGTGAAGGTCGAGTGTGAGCCGAGCTGGCGACCGTTCCAATCCCATTGCTATCGCTTGTTACAAGAGAAACGAAGTTGGCACGAATCCAAGAAGGCATGTCTGAGGGGGGGTGGGGACCTGCTCAGCATCCACAGTCTGGCAGAGCTTGAGTTCATCACCAAGCAGATAAAACAAGGTGAGTAGCCCAACACCTCTTGCCTCCCCCAACTCCCACTCTTAGTCAACTTATCTCAAATGTCCCAGAATTATTGAACATATATCCTGCATCCTAACCCTTGCGTTTTGTACCCACCAGTTCGCTTATTTTTAATACCCCATGATTACTGAATACATCTTGATCCCTGTCCCCGAACCCTTACTCCCATCAGTCCACTTAGCCTGAATTCCCCAAGATTACTATTCATATTTTAGATCCACTTCCATTCTCCTTTCCCCCCCCTTTTTTTTTTGGTAAAATGAGTCTTAAATAAGGGTGGGAGACAGGAAATCCTATAGAACAGGGATTCTTAACCTAGTATCCATGTGATATCTAATAGATTTCATGGAATCTACAAATTTATTTTTAATTTTTAATAGCCATATTTCAGTATAATTGGTTTCCTTTATAATCCCATTTATTTTATTTTACACTCACCATTAGAAATGTTTCCAAGAAGGTGAATGTAGGCTTCATCAGACTGCTGCAGGAGTCCATGGCATAAGAAAGGTTTTGAACCTCTGTTCTATTGACCAGACAAAAAGGAACTCTTTTTCTTCTCATCTCCTGGCCCATCTCAGGAGGAATCATAGAGTGTTAAAGATGGACCTCAGACAAACTCCCTGTAACAGTAGAGGAAAAGCCTGAAGCCCAGAGAGAAAATATCAGTGGCCACAGGTCACCCAGAGTGTCCTAAGACTAGCATTCAGTCTGCTCACTCTCAAGCCTGGGCTCCTCCTTTCTCCCATTAGCATTTACTTCAGATCAATTTCCACTGAGGTCCAGGGATCCTATTTGGCTTTTGCCTTTTTCATGCCCTTTCAGTCCCTGCCAGGGCTAACCCCCTGCACCAGCCCCTTCATCCAACCCCCATTCCTTCCCCATTGCTCCTCCGTTCCCTCCCTGTCTCACTTCTTCCCACCTGGGCAGAGGTGGAAGAACTGTGGATTGGTCTGAATGACCTGAAGCTGCAGATGAACTTTGAGTGGTCAGATGGGAGTCTCGTACAGTTCACCCATTGGCACCCCTTTGAACCCAACAACTTTCGAGACAGCCTTGAGGACTGTGTCACCATCTGGGGACCGGTGAGACTTCTCCCATCTATCCCACCCACATGCATCTCTCAGAATTATGGACTGGAGCCACACAGCGGCAGAGTCAGAATCAAGCCCAAGTTTATTGACCCTTAGTTTTAGGCTCTTGTATGCATAGTGAGAAGAATACAGTGGGCTCTGCTAAGGCTGACCTGGAAATAGGACCACATCTTCAGAGAGAGGACTTGATAAAGGTCTACACACATTACTCTTAGATACAGAGGGATACACAGGCAAGTCAGCAGTAGTCAGGTAGAACCAAGGGTCCCTGGGGGTATGGAAGATCCTGGGTTGGGACCAGGGGGAATAATGGGCCTCATTTGGGGCTTCCTCTTACCTCGGAGGAAGTGTGGAGGATTGGGCTGAACCACTTGCTATCTTCTGTCATCTAATAGGAGGGACGCTGGAATGATAGCCCCTGCAACCAGTCCTTGCCATCCATTTGCAAGAAGGCAGGCCAGGTTAGCTTGGGGACACCAGAGGAAGATCATGGATGCCGCAAGGTGAGGATGGTACTGGAGTAGCCTCTGGGGATGAATTCAGGTCAGGAAAGATCTTTGAAAGGGGGGAGGGCCAGAAGGAGAATTACTCTGAATTATCCCCACTCTGTGATCATAATGGGCTACTATAGCAAGGGTAAGGTGGGCAGAGGTTATATCCCTTGGGGCTGGGGGCTTCTCTTCATTTATTCGTCTTCCTCCCAGTCCAAGTAACTATCTCCAGGGGGACTGTAGGGTGATACCCTAACTTCTGTGGAGGTCCTTCCTCTCTTCCTTCTACAGTGGGGGAGGGCAGAGAGAATGAAGAAGGGGTGGGTGCAAAGCATGTCCCACTGAGAGGGGTTAATACCCTTTTATTGGAGACAAACATAAAGGCCCTGCCAATGTCATCTAAATTCAGACTGATGAGATGGACTTTTCAGCACTTCTGCCCATCCCCAGTCTCCCATTTTCCAGGCTTCTCCTTCCCCCATCACCATGGGTGGGTCTAGCCAAGGGGGAGGAGGGAGGGAGGGAGGGAGGGTGGGATGCAGAGCGAGGGAGAGCCAGCAGCCAAGGCTCTGGGGCCTCTTATAAAGAAAACTTTGTGGGGTTTTGGCCACAGGAGGCTCCATCTGCCGGAACTAGAGGCCACATTCCTCCCCAGCTGGCTCCCCAGTGCCAGCTTGGCTGCTCACTCTGTTTTTCTTTGCATTAAGAAGAGAGAGAGGGAGAGACAGACAGACAGAGAGACAGAGACAGAGAGAGACAGAGAGACAGGGACAGAGAGAGACACAGAGACACACAGAGAGAGACAGAGACAGAGAGAGACAAAGACAGAGACAGAGAGACAGAGAGACAGAGACAGAGAGACAGAGACAAGCAGAGACAGAGAGAGACAGAGAGAAGGAGAGAGACAGAGACAGAGAGAAGGAGAGAGACAGAAGGAGAGAGACAGAGAGAGGCAGAGAGAGAGAGAGAGAGAGAGAGAGAGAGAGAGAGAGAGAGAGAGAAGGAAGGAGAGAGAAGGAGAGGAGGAGAGAGAAGAAGAGGAGGAAGGAGAGAGAGAGACTGGGGAGAATATGTCCCTCCCTCTATTCCGGGCTCTCCCACTTAACTCAAAGTTGCAGACAAAGAACAGGTCCTGACTTGGGATAGTGAGGAGGGGAACAGAGGAATATAGTATTGAGAATATTAAAAAATGAAGAGAAATGAGCCACAGGATTAAGGAGGAGACTCTAAATATGGCCTCTCCCATTGTCTTCTAATCCCTTGCCTTTTGTCCCTAGTAGCCTACCTCTAGGGTAAGAGAGATTTAACTCTCATTCTGCTGAATTCTTACAGCCAAATTGTCTTGAAATTGGGGGATAGACTCACTTTTCATGTCTGTGCAGTGAGGACATTAACCCTTCTCTTTCAGGGTGACTCAAAGCTGTGAGAGGAAGAGTTGAGACTTCTGATTCTAAGAAGCCCTAACAATCCTTCTCCATCCCTATTCTCCCCCCCAAAAAAAACCCTACAAAACACTTTTTTTCATTTGGGGTTTTCTTGGTAGAAATACTGGAATGTTTTTACCATTTCCTTCTCCAGCTCATTTTACATAAGAGGAAGCTGAGGCAAACAGGGTAAAATGACTTACCAGGGTCACACAGCCAGTATGCATCTAAGGCTGGTTTTGAACTCAGCAGGATGGGTCTTCCTGACTCCAAGCCAGGCACTCTATTTACTCTACCACTTTCTTATTATCTTTCTTGTTGTTTCTCACTTTTCTGCTGACTGCTCTGTGGTCTCCCATCTCCTTCACCTCATGACCTTTTCTCCTTAAACTATGCTGTCCATCTAACAATGAGTTTGATTCAGAGTTAATTTCCCTTTTTTCTCTTCTCCCCATGGCAGTGCCCTGGGCCAGAAGAAAACCTTACAGGGCCCAGAGCTCTTGCCTTCCTTTTCTGTATACTGTAAATGTCTCATAGGAAGAGGAGCAGATAAGACTCGACAGAAAGACAGCATCTCCTTAGATCTGGCTTTCTTCCCTTTTCTCTTTCTGATCAGGGCTGGACCTGGCATAGCCCATCTTGCTATTGGCTGGGAGAAGATTATGTGACCTACAACGAAGCCCGCCGGATGTGCATGGACCAAGGTGCTACCCTGGTCACCATCATGAACAGGTGCAGAACATAAAGAAATGAGGGAAATCTTTGACTGCCATTTCTTTCTCTAACTCATTTTACAGATGAGGAAACTGAGGCACACAGGATTAAGTGACCTACCCAGGGACACACAGCAAGTGGTTTGCCATTTCCTTCTCTAACTCATTTTACAGATGAGGAAACTGAGGCAAACAGGATTAAGTGACCTGCCCAGGGACCCACAGCTAGTTAAGTGTCTAAGGTCAGATTTGAACTCAGGAAGATGAGTCCTCTTCTTCAGTCCCAGAACTCTATTTACTCTGCCATGTAGCTGCCGACTTCTTTACTACCTGTTCATAATTCCCCCTAGACATTCTCTTGGTATCATTAAATTTCATTAAATGGGGACAAAGCTCTTCCATGGCATAGGCCTCTACTGAGTGGAAACAAAAGGAGAGGTGTATTTGGCTTCAGGCTCCACCCCAACCCATTCCATTTCAGGGTCCCAGAAAGGGTGCATGCCTTTCTTGACGGAAAGTATCACAAAATCAGTAAAATATTCATTGTAATAGTCTTTTTGCCTATGTTCTTTCTAGCTCATGGGTGAGGTTTCAAGGGTTTGTGGTTGCAGGAAGAAACTACTAGAGGGAGTCTTGATATCTACTCTTTCCCACCCAACCCATCCCACCCTACTCCACTACCAAGTGGGTTGGCCCCCTTCAAGTCCAAGAAGAGAGACTTTGAAGGATAAAGTGCTTTTGTATATTTTACCTTCCTCTCAGCTAGATAAGAAAAGAAAGATGCAGAGACATCTACAAATTCATTAATATTCATCATCTCCATTAGTGTTAGAACCCAGAAACCTTTTTCTCTCTTCTTTTTTTGTTTTGAAGGCATCTGGGGTGATCTGCCCAAGATCACATAATAAGTGTCTGAGGCTAGATTTGAATTCAGGCACTCCTGACTCTAAGGCTGGTGCTTTCTAGCTTTTTTACTTCATCATGGAGGATACTTCTGGGACTCAAGAAGAGAATTCTGAGCCCAGGGGAAGTAGGGAGGGGTCCCTGAGTTTTGAGCTGATCAGAAGGGGCTTCTGACTCTCTATCATTCTCTTTTCTCCTTTTTTCTGCCTTGTTTTCCTCCCCCAATATCCAGGTTTGAACAAGCCTATGTCAGCAGCCTCATTTACAGTTGGGATGGCAAATACTTCTGGACAGCCCTTCAGGATATCAATGGGACAGGATCCTTTCATTGGCTTAGTGGGGATGAGGTCGTGTATACCCATTGGAACCGGGACCAGCCTGGTAAGCTCCCTTTCTTATCCTCCCTCCTCTGTGCCTTACTTGGCCAGCCTTTTCTTAGCTCTCCTGGGAACTGCAGGGAAGGGAGGCAGTAAATAGCCAGCTTTTTTTCTCCCCTTTCCCATGCCAGGTGAACACCTCCACTTGTACCTGGATATGGTGTCACTGCAGCAATTAAAGGCTTGCCCATCTGCCAGCCCTGGAAGATCTGGGGAACTCAGGGATCTGGTGATTAGCTGAGAGAAAGGGAAGAAGGGGCAACCCCATAAGATACCTGTATTTTCTCTCCTCTCCCTTTCAGGCTATAGTCGAGGTGGGTGTGTGGCCTTGGCTACTGGCAGTGCCATGGGCCTGTGGGAGGTGAAGAACTGCACCACATTTCGAGCTCGGTACATCTGCCGCCAGAATCTGGGCACCCCAGTGACCCCTGAGCTGCCTGGCCCTGACCCCACACCAGGCCTGACTGGCTCCTGCCCCCAGGGCTGGACCTCTGACCTCAAGCTCCGACACTGCTATAAGGTAGGGGAAGTTGAGGAAGGGTTGGTGAGGGGACTAGTGCCCCAGGATTGGAGCAAAATTTGCCCACTCTACTCTAAGGACCCTTCCAGCTCTGACATTACATGAATCCGGTCTGCATTGGTCAGATCTTTGGCAGAGATGTGATTTTGGTTAGTACTTTTGTAAAGTTGGAACCAAAGGAGGGACCAAATTTAGCAGTTCAGGACAGCAGATCAAAAAAGATGGAAAGTTAAAACTGTGGATGGTCCAGTACAGTATTTCTTTGATGTTAGTGATAATGTAGTGAGGGTTATCCCATGGAACATGTGCTCCCTGAAGATGAACATGCTCTTGTCAAGACAGGTATTTCCCTCTATTGAGATGACAACAAGTCCTAATTGGCCCTTTTGTGTCTTTGTATTAGCCTTTATCTGCCCTGGACTCACAGGGACCAAACTCAGTCCTGGGAGAGCCTGACCCCCAAAAGACAGAGATGATCATACTCTTAAGAATCATACTGGGCATGCCCCTTTCTTACCTCCTCAGCCTCCTCTTTCCCTTCTTCAAATTACAGGGCAAATCTCTAAAACAGTCTTTATGTATGACTTATGTCCAGGATCTCTCCTAAAAAAGATGAACAAGTTCCCCTTCTATTTCTTAATATTTTAATTTATTTCCAATTACAAGTAAAAACAATTCTAATAAGCATTTAAAAATTTTTGAGTTGCAAATTCTCTTCTTCCACTTCTCCCTTTATTGTGCATTAAAAGGCAAATAATCTGGCATAGATTATACATATGCAGACATACAAAACACATTTCCATATTAGCCATGTTGTGAAAGAAAACAAAGATAAAAACAAAATAAAGAAAAATTTAAAAGTATACTTTAATCTGCATTCAGACTTCATCAGTTCTTCCTTTGTAGATGTATAGCACAAGTTCCTCCTTTCTAGAAAATGTACTCAATGCACAAAGGAGATATCAGGTATAGGATAGATATTTATTATCCTTACCATAAATGAAGTGCTTGAGCCACACAAGACTTATAAACATACATTATCAGTGCTTAAAACGTAAAACAAGCATCCTCATTATATTTTCCTGGGAGACAAAGGCAACTTTGTGGAACTTCTGAACAGATATTTCACATTCAACTCTGAATGGCATAGCCATTCAGTCCCTTCAAGTTCAGGATGATGTCACCTGTGGTTGTTTTCTCTCCTGGGAAATGTTATAGTTCCAGGAAGCAGCTAATTCTGAGCTGCGAACAGACTCACAAACTCCTGACCTCTCAAACCCATGAGGTTACCACTGGGGCTGGAAATATCTATTTCTTTAGATGTTTGTTGAGTTACCTGAGAGGACAGAAAGAAACACAAAATAGAAGAAGCCACCAGGGACTTGAGGTCCAGGCTCAGGCTCACCTAAGCAAACAAATGCTCTCACTGCCATGTACTCAAATTCTAGCAAACATTACTCTGAAAGGAAGTCAGAGAAAATACTCAATTCTTACTCAGTAGCTGGAAGTCTAAGGAAGAACTAGGGCTGGACTTGACCCAAGACAAGCTGGCCCAAGTGAGCAATTTTACAGCTTTCATAGCCTACTGTCCCCCATGATGTTCAGTAGCCAACTGATACAATCTTCAATTAGTGGGACATAGGAGGGCCAAAAGGAGATGCTGTATCCTCTTAACAAACTGAAGTACCTGTTCTTTCTTCCCTGATAAGTAATAATATATATAGCACATTATTTTCAAAACTCTTTATATACACTAAAAAGTCAATCAACAAACATTTATTAAGTATCTACTATGTGCCAATAACCAATCGACAAGAATTTACAAAGTAACTACTATGTATCAACAATCAGTCAACAAGAATTTATTAAGTATGTACTATGTGCCAGGGACTGTGCTAAATGATGGTGATATTAAAAAAAGCCTAAACAAACCAGTTCCTATTCTCAAGGAACTCACTATGGAGGAGATAATGTACAAACAACTGTGTACAAGCAAGTTATATACAGGAATAATAAGAGACAATCAGTTAAGGGAAGGCACTAGTATTAAAAGGGGTTGGGGAAAGCTTCTTATAGACTTTAGCTGGAACTTGAAGGGAACCAGGTTAGGAGATACATAAAGAAGGAGAGATTTCCAGGTATGGTAGATAGCCAGTAAAAATGACTAGAGGTTGGAAGAGGAGTTTTACAAACAACCTTGTGAAAGAAGTGTTATCATTATCCCTTTTTTATACACAAGGAAACTGAATTTTAGAGAGATCCATGGGCCACAGGAAATAGAAAAGTGGTTATATAAGAAAGTAATTAGAGGGGTCATCACCAGTCTAATAACTAGTTACTTTGCCCACTCCCTTGATCTAGGAATGAGAATGACATAGAATTATAGAAAAGTTAGAAGGGAAATCACAGACCAACTTATCCATATTAAGGAGAGAGATGGGGACTGGACCTGTGAGTAAACTGGAACAGAGAACTTTCAGGTTAGGAAATATTCTCTACTAATGTAGGTTCACATATTCTATGCAGTTTATAATCTCCAGTAATCTAGTTTTTAGGCAGCTTTTTAGAACTCAAGGCCCTAGAATATTAAGAGAAATTAAGTAAATTTCCTAGAATCAAAAAGGCAGCATGTGAGAGGGACAGCATTTGAAATCAGGCTCCAGCTCTATCCACTACACTGTACTGCCTCTCAAAAGGAGAAAACTGATTGGGTTCTGATTGGGAAGGGACTTTCAAAATCAAATGGCAGAATCAGGACATTGACCTAGAGCTCCCGATTGATCCTCCATGGATAGGAGATATTCTCATGATTCAGGGATCAGTCTGGGTGTCTGATTTTGCTTTTTTATATACAGCCTTTTCCCTTGAGCAGAATGACCACAATCCCCTCTACTGAGTAGTAAGCCTACAGTATCCAATACATTCAGTTAGGATACAAGGCAGTTATGTTTTCCTAGGAGTTAGGGTTGTGAAGGAGGGAGGAGGGAAGAGGGAGTCTAGTGGGAGAGTTGGGGCTACTGGGGGAGTGAGAAGAGGTCCCCCAAGCTTTCTCCTCCTGCCACCTCCACATATACCTTCTGTCTCCCCAACAAGGTATTCAGCTCAGACCGACTACAAGACAAGAAGAGTTGGCCCTTGGCCCAAAGTGCATGCCGGGAGTTGGGAGCCCAGCTGCTCAGCCTGTCCAGCTATGAGGAGGAACACTTTGTATCCAACATGCTCAACAAAATCTTTGGGTATTGAACCCCAGGGCAGAGGGCAGAGGTTTTGTGAATATGCGGGCACGGAGGCTTGATTCCATGCATGTTCATGCAAGAAGAGTCCCTGGGAGCTCTTTACTCCCCAGAGTCACCCATTCCACTTTTAGGTGGCTCAACTGCTATTCTGAAAGCCCAGATCTTACCATGTTCCTCCCCGACTTAGGAAATGCCAGTGGTTTCCTATTATTTCCTCCGAGATCAAATACAAACTTTTCTTTTTAGCTAAATACAATCCCTCTAGATGACAGTTAGAGAGTCTGGTGAGAGGGATGTATATGAGTGTTGGGGGTGAAGAGGGTATTTCGAAGGTGATCAGGGGATAGGGGGAAATGAGGATGTATGGAATCCTCCCATAGGGCTGTCCTTTCTCTCCCAAGTCCTAGGTCAGAGGGAAGGAGGTATCCTGGGATCTTTCAACCTCTTGCCCTCTAACATCATATTTTACCTGATTGGGGGGATATCTATGTGGGCAGTGAGTCAGAGCCTGAGATCCAGGAGCAGCACTGGTTTTGGATTGGTCTCAACCGACAAGATCCCCGAGCTGAGCGCAGCTGGCGCTGGAGTGATGGCCTAGGGGTAAGTGAGGGAGAGGAGAAAGGAGTAAACAGGGCTGGTGAGATGAAAACAGATGAAGTAAAGGGAATTGGACCAAAGGGGGCATGCTGGGGGCAAGGAAGCATTGATAGGATCCAAGGCTCCTGGAGAAAGAAAATGAAGAAGCCTGCTGGTTTTGGGAGTCTGTCTGTATATATGTGTATTGGTAATGATATAAATATTTGACATTTATATAATATATAAATGTATTACATATTTTATATATTTGCACATTACAGATAATATGTTATATGATGTTTAAATTTTATATAGAATATTTTATTTTTATTTACATATTTTAAAATTATTTATAGAATTATAAAATATTTTATTTATATATTATGTATATTTTTATATGGTATATGTCTTAATATATACATATGCACATGGACACTTATGTATGTACATGTTATTTCCCTTTGCTCTTTGAGTGCAGAGACTGTCTTCCATTGCAAAGCATAGTACTTGTGCTCATGGAGGCACTTAAATTTATCTGGGGTGTGTGTGTGTGTGTGTGTGTGTGTGTGTGTGTGTAGGGGCAGGGGGCAAAGGGAGCATGGCAAATGTATGATTAGGAAAATTTACTTGGTATTAAGTATAAATTCTCTTCTTTGCAGCTTTCATCTCTTGCTTCTGATTTTGCAAGTTTTATGCTTCTTTCCCAAGAGTCTTTCAAATAGTTACACACAGCTCTTCTCTTGTCCTCCCTGTCCCCTTCCCTTCACCAGGCTAACCACCCCCAGTTCCTTCAAATGATTCTTAAATGACATTGATGCAAGGCCCTTTAACCATCCCTGTTTCCTGCTCTGGATAATCTCCAGCCCTGTGACCTCTAAGGTCTTTTCCATCTCTAAATCTGTGCTTCACTGGGAGAACGGGGAGATTCACTGGGAGAACATGTAGTGAACCAAGACTAGGACCAAGTGTTCTTCATCTTAAAGTACTGCTCGCCTGAAGAACTGTGTCAGCAGAGAGGGAAGGAGGGAGACAGACCAAGGATGGTCCTCTGGGACAACCCTGTCAAACTTTTCCTCCCATCGTTTTCCCCAGTACTCCTATCACAATTTTGACCGTAGTCGCCATGATGATGATGACATCCGGAGCTGTGCAGTGCTCGACCTGGCCTCCCTGCAGTGGGTGGCCATGCAGTGTGAGACACACCTGGACTGGATCTGCAAGATTCCCAAAGGTTACCATCGGGAAGGGTGCTGGAAGGATGGCTTGGGGATCCAGGTGTTGACTGATGAAGGCTTCTCTCCTGCTGCTCTCTACAGCCTCTTCTTCTCTGTCTCAACAGGAGTCAACATAAAGGAGCCTGATGTCAACCCACAAGGTAGACTCATCTCTTCACCCTCAACTTAAATGTAGAATTGGGACGGGAGAGAGATTGAAGGTGGTCGGAAGATGGAGTGAAGAACCAAGATGTGGGACAAGTGATGGAGGCAATAAGGCTAATCTAGGATACTGGGTGGTATAGGGCATAGCTCCCATAATCCACTTCATGATGCTCTCCATCCAATCTAGGTTTTCCCTGACTCTGTACCCTTCCTCTGTCTCTCCATTTCCTTTCCTCTAGCTAGAGGTCCCTTTTTCTATGCCAAAGACCTTGCTTGAGATGTTGAAAACATAGATTTTCATATATCCATCTTTGACTCACCTTGCAATAATCCACAGAATGGCTCAGTACCGACCTGCCCTATTTGCATACCCTTGCCCTATCTGGCAAGCCTAAGCAGACCTCTTGTGTAAGGTCTGTGCCCTGCTGTGCCCACCCTTCATTGCTCTGCCCATCCTACTTTCTGACTTTCTTAGTGCTCATCCCCCACACACATCCAGTACTTCCTTGCAGGCCGGAAAGAGTGGATTCGCTTCCAGGAGGCTGATTACAAATTCTTTGATCATCACTCTACGTGGGGGCAGGCTCAACGTATTTGCACATGGTTCCAGGCTGAGTTGGTGTCGGTGCACAGCCAAGCAGAGCTGGACTTTCTGGGACACAGCCTGCAGAAGGTGGCAGTCATCCCTCTGAGATGGGAAGAAGGGAGGAGGAGCTCCACGTGGGCAGAGAGAAGGCTTTCTTTTCATTTGGTGACTGAGGTCGTGGAAAATCCCTCGTCTTACAAACGAAAGCCTCAGCCCCTATATCTGCTGGTTGTCTGATTTTGGACAGAGCTCTTAACCTCTCTGAGACTCAGTTTCCTCATTTAAGGTGTGGGGGTTGTGCCAGGAAGTGATAGATCCTTTTGATCTGCAGGGTCCTTGGAAGAGACATCTGCAGGGAAACCAGATGGCCCTCTAGACAAACAGGCTGCTTTGGGTACTTGATGATGGTTGACTGAGCAGAGAATAGCCAGCCATCTTCCTTAGAGGCCTCTGTAAACCAGAAGGACTTGCAGGGAACCTATAGGCCCTTTAGCCTTTGGTCCTCCCTAATCTTGATGACAATGTCCCTGGGAAAGGGGGTGACATGTAAAATGGAGGCCAGGAAAACTCTCTTCCTTAACCCCTAAGATTACTGGGAGGAAAGGAATTTGTAAACCTTAAAGTGCTATGGACATGTCTCATTATTCTGTTATTATTCTGGGGTAGGGAGAGGATAGGAAGACAGATCTGGGGGAGATATCCTGACTTGCTCCCTTCCTTCTCTTCCTCCCTGTCCTCATTTACTGCCCTTTGCCTTGTTCAGTTCACCCGAGGGCAGGAGCAGCATTGGTGGATTGGCCTGCACACTTCCGAGAATGACGGGCGATTCAGGTGGGAGTGCTGACCCTAGAGGTGATTGATGTGTGCAATTGCTCTAGTGTATGAGTGTCCAAGGGGCAGCTAGGTGGCACAGAGCACTGGCCCCAGAGTCAGGAAGACCTGAATTCAAATCTGATCCCAGACACTTACTAGCTGTGTTTACCTCAGTTTCCTCATCTGTAAAAAGAGCTGGAGAAGGAAATGGCAAACCACTCCAGTGTGTTTGCCAAGAACACCCCATGTGGGGTCATGAAGAGTCAGACATGACTGAACAACAACAAAAAAGGGTGTCCAGGTCTTTTTGTGTGTTGATTTGTGAGATATGTGACTCTCAAATGTTCTGGTGGTACCTGTTATCTAAGTATTCATAGACTAATACCATATTATCATACATTTAGAACTATAAGCAAACTTGCAGGTCACCTAGTACAACCCTCTGATTTTATAGATGTGGAAATTGAGGCCCCCAAATTGTAAACTAAATTTATTAAAGTCACACAGATAGTGTTAGAGCCTGGGATTTGAATCCTGTGCCTCTTATTACAAAGCAGCACACTTCTTATAGTTATATCTAGCTTCCAGGAAAAATGAGGTCAAGTGAATCATCCAGTTAACATCTTGAGGAGCTTGAGGAAGGAATAATGGAGTTATGCAGATGTCCTCTTGGCTCCCTTGGGTGGCTTTTCCATTCACCTCTATGGCAGTATTAGCCTTTTTTTTCCAGTTGAAGAAATAAAGGCCCAAAGAGACCAGTCTACCCTGCCTGGAGACATACATAAAGAAAATTGATTTAGACTCGAGTTACTAATCCCTCCTCATATCTGGCATTGGGCCCTCTCCCCATCATCTTGTCCTCCCTTGACATCACATAGGATAATGCCTCTTGTTCTTCTTCCTGGGAAGAGGAATGTGCTTCTCTCTGAGGCATCTTTGACCTTCTGGTGTTGTTTCAGATGGACAGACAAATCTATCATAAATTTCATCTCCTGGGCACCTGGAAAACCACGGCCTATTGGCAAGGACAAGAAATGTGTCTATGTAACAGTCAGTCGAGGTGAGAGCTGAAGGGTATGGGGAGCTGAAGCTGGAGGGAGGGATAGAAAGGGCAAGAACTTAGGGAGTGAGCAGGAAGGAGGTAGTCAACCACTTGGTTCCAATAACTCTAGGGGATTCCCTTTAGTGCCAGGGACATAATGGAGAGGAATCTGCAATAGAACAGCTTTTCAGTAAAGCTCAGAATAGAACACGGGAGACTAGATACCCAGTTACAATCCTCATCTCACTCTGGGGAGGATGCCGATGAGTTCTGCATTACTAATTTAGTTATTAGTTTAGTTACTATTTCTCCACAGAGGACTGGGGAGACCAGAGGTGTTTGACAGCCTTGCCATACATCTGTAAACGGAGCAATATCACCAGTGGGAAACCTCCACTGGACCCACCAATCTCTCTCCTGCCTGGTGGCTGTCCTACTGGCTGGAGCCAGTTCATCAACAAGGTAAGAAGGAAGCTTGGGGTTATGTGGAGGGTTGGTGGGGGATGAGGGAGAAAGAGCAGTGACTAATGGGAGAGAAAATAGAAGTGTCTAGTGACAATGTTGTATCCATAAGTCTCCTTCGGTATTCTCTTTTACCACTTAGCAGTTTGTCCTGAATATAGGTGTCTCCCTTCAAGATATCCCACAGGAATAACACCTTATTTGTCCTTGAGGATCAGGACATGCCATCTAAGCTCCATACAGCAGAATTCTAGAGCTGGTAGAGACCACAGAGAACATATGCTTCAGTCCCCTCATTTTGCTGCTAGACAGATAGAAAAAGCATTTATTAACTGCTTACAAATGTTCTAGGTACTCTATTAAGTGGAGAGACAAATACAAACAAGCAAGATAGTACTTGCTCTCCAAGAGTTTACACTCTAACAGGGGAAGACACTACAGAAAGGGAAGTTGGGTAAAGTAAGGAATTGAAGAGTATACATATGATGGCATGGTTTGGGATTGATGAACAGGAAAGGAGGTGAGGGTTTGATTATCTATCAGGGTCAGAGGTACTGCCAGGAGCAGGGTCTGAAGTTCTTGTAGGGAGGAGATTAAGATGAGTAGAGGGAGCATATTGTAGAGCTGGTGGCCAGCAAATGACTGAGAAAATTGAGGCTAAAGTGGGGAATTAATTTGGTCAAAGACACACAGCTGTCAAAGCTGGGACTTAAACCTATCTTCTGTCTCGCAGAGATCCCATTGTATCTGGTATCTCTCCCTTTAGTTTCTAAAGAAAAAAATTAGTTTCAATAAATTATCAAACTAAACATTTTAATTCTTCTTCTGATAGTATCTTTCCAAAATGTATTACATATTTCTTAGAGCTCTTAAATGGAATAACGAATACAATTCAACCTTTATTTAGAGGCTTGGAGTGATTATTATGAACATCAGTCATGATTTACCTCCAGTGAGTTTTGAGACTTGGAGAACTGTGTGTCCTAAACTAAATGGCCCCATTCTCTTATAATCTGACAGGTCTTGTACCCACCCTTCAACCCCTACCCTCACCTTGCAGTCAGGATATCTGTGCCAATTCTCATCTATGACTTTATTTTTCATACAGTGGACTAAGTGAAAACCTGAGAGTGGCTGCAGGCCTCTCATTCAGAGGAAATTGTACAAGGCTTTTTGAGACTTGCAAACTTCTTAAAGGAATTAGAGTAATTAATGAGAAAACAAAATTATCACTCTTTGTAGATGATGTACTTAGAGAATCTTAAAGAATCAATTAAAAAACTACTAGAAACAGTTAACAATTTCAGCAAAGTTGCAGGATACAAAATAAATACACATAAAAAGACACAGCTTACTAGCTTAGGAGCTACAGGGTAAGCTTACTAGCTAGTAAGTTCTGTGACCCTGAGCAAGTAACTTCATTCTGTTTACCTCGATGTCCTCATTTGTAAAATAAGCTGGAGAAGAAAAATGACAAACTACTCCAGTACATTTGCCAAGAAAATCCTACGTGGGTCATGAAGAATTGGACATGACTGAAATGATTGAATAGCCACATGTGCTAGACACTGTGCTAAGACACAGGGTTCTTTGTAGAAAGGCAAAAACAGTCCATGTTTTCAAGGGGCAATTAGTCCAGTGGGGAGACAATCTGCAAACTATGTACAAATGTAGTAGAAGTCTGAAGATCTACATTCAAATTCCAGTTCTGTCTCTTACCTTGGAAAAGAATAACAGCAATTAATAATAAACACCATTTCTGGGATGGTTAAGGTTTGTCAACAATTTCCACACAACAGTCCTATGTGGAAGGGAATGGAAGTATGATTATATTATTATTAATAATTGTTATATTATAGATAAGGAAACTGAGCTTAGGAGAAGTTAAGTGATTGATCCATGATCATATAGTTAGTCAATCTCTGAGGTAAAATTCAAATCTAGATCTCTATACTCCAGAGACCTTTAAGTTGTACTTAATACTATAACATATGTCTTAAAATAGTATTTGCTTGTTTTGTTTGGTTTTTTGTAAAGCAATTGGAGTTAAGTAACTTGTCCAGTTAGTAAATGTTATTTGATTTGAATTCAAGTCCTCTTGACTCAGTGCTTTATCCACTGTACCACTTAGTTGCCCCTTAAAATAATATTTGTAAAGACAGCACAGTGTCTAGTCCATAGTAAATGATATATCAATATTTATTTCCTTCCCCTTCTCTTTCCATTAATCATCCGGATCTCTGGGAAAGCTGCTCCACAAAAGCCATATTCCTTCTTTTGGCTTCAGTTTTCTTGCATGAAAAATGTAGAGATTGGATTTGATCTTCGAGGTCTTTTTTCTAGGTCTCTATGCTATAACCCACTGAACTTAGACACAGTTTTTCTAGGAATACATTTGTTGTGAAAAAAAAAAGAGGCATATACATACCTAGTTATCTACTTCTTCACCCCTTCCTGTAAAGATACTCTAAAGATACTTTAAAGATACTTTGTGTAAAGAGTAAAGATACTGTATCTCCAGTTCTAGGCATTTTCAATGAAAATAGTTTCCTCCTCCTCTTCACCTCTTAGCTTCTCTGAATTCTCAGTTTCATTCTTGCTTTCTGCAAGAAGGCATTCTTAGTCTTCTTAAAACTTAGTGCCTTCCATCTGAGGTTATTTCTAAATTATCCAAAATATATAACTCATTTATACATAGATGTTTGCATATTGCTTCCCCCATTAGATTGTGAGCTTCTTTACAGTAAGACTTGTTTTTTGCTTTTCTTTATATCTTGAGTACTTAGCACAATGCCTGGCACATACTAGGCACTTAATAAATGCTTGTTGGCTTGATTTATAGGGGCCATTATAAAGGACTTTCAAAAGTTATTTCAAGTTTCAAAGAAATCTTTAGTCTTATTTAAAAAAAAAAGCCAGAGTATGAACAAATGTGCATGTGTGTGTTTGTGTTCAGTCTTCTACTGGGGCAGAAGAAATCCATGTCCTAATTTCCAAGTGTTTCATTCCTTATCTGAAATAATCTTTCTTCCTATCTATGAAAAATAAAAGCAAAAACTGAGCCATTGTGGGTGGAGTGGGGTAAATAAATTTGTATATCAGACTTTTATGTTAGGACTTGGAACAGCAGTCTAAGACTTGATCATTCTTCTCAAGTGCTTCCGAATCCAAGGCCATGACCCAGCAGAACGAGTGAAGTGGTCAGAGGCCCAGAGTATGTGTGAACAACAGGGAGCCCAGCTGGCCACTATTGCTGATCCCTTGGAACAAGGTAAAGACTGGTCAAAAACATCTGCCTATCCCACTATATTTTAAAACAAAAATATGTATTTTTTTCAATTAACAAACATTTGTTTTCACTCCTTTCCATCTTCCCTCTTATGCTGAAAAAGAAAACCAAAACTTTTATAACAAACTTTCACAGTCAAGCAAAACAAATTCCCACAATGGCCATGTCCAAAAATGGATGTATGGTTCTGCATATTGAGTCTATTGTCTCTTTGTGTTAGTGTACTGTGTTCTTTATCATTGATTCTTTGGAATTGTGGTTGGTCATTGAGTTGATAAGAATTCTTAAATCTTTCAGAGGTGTTCATTTTTATAATTTTTTTGATATAAATTGTTCTACTACTTCTGTTTATTTTAGTATACATCAATTCATGCAAATCTTATTGCATATCCCCTTAAAATAATATTTCATTATATTTGCATATAATATTTTGTTCAACCATTCCTTAAGTGATGAATATCAGTTTACAGATTTTGCCACTACAAAAAGAGTGACTATACATATTTTTGAACTTACAGGTCTTTTCCTTCATTTAAAAATTTTTTTTGTATTCTGGGTCAAAGGGCATAATAATTTTAAATTGCTTTTCAGACCCATTTACATCTCTACCAAACAGTGCCTATTTTTTTCACAGCCTCTCCAACATTTATCATTTTTTGAACTTTGCTAATCTGATAAGTATGCAGTGGAACCTTAGAACTGCTTTATTTTGCATTTCTCTAATTATTAGTGATTTGCAACATTTTTCTCATGTGCCAATTTATTTCATCCCATTGCACTTCAGTACCATCTCCTACACATTGGGCACCACCTCTCTCATTGTTCCTGACATCATCCCTCATGCTGCTCTTTTTGTATAACACAATCTCTGGACTTCATAGCTATGTCACCTGCCCCATGTAGAAAGGACATGGGTATGGGAGGTCCTTAGTTGTTCATAATGGAATAGAGAAGATGGCAAGGGACCTCCCTGTCTCCAGTAGGGGACTCTAAGGGTTGCCAGGGGGAAGGCTGGTGATGACTGAGAGGGAATCATTTGTGATTACTTCCTGATCCCCACTCCATGCCCATCTCTGCTGTTCATTGCCTCTGCAGCCTTCATCACAGCCAAACTACTCAATGTGACCTTCGACCTCTGGATTGGCCTCCATGCCACGCAGAAAGAGTTCCAGTGGGTGGGGCAAGAACCTATGCTGTATGGGAACTGGGCACCTGGGGAGCCATCAGGGCATAGCGACTCTGCTAGTGGAGAAAAACCAGTAAGAAGCACTCCACTCCCTGCCAAACACACATTCATAACTTAGATTCCCTTTCTCTTCTCTTCCATTCTCTTCCCCATGATCCAGCTCCTACTCTACCTTCATTTCTGATTGCAGCTTTTTAGAAAGCACTGGCTCAGGGGTGTGTGAAAGGAGGTGGAGTGGACCCAACAGGGCAATTTGGCAATCCAGCTGAGGACCAGCAGGGTAGTGTGCCCCTTGAGCACCCTGACCTTCCTTCTTCCCCATTTCCAGACCAACTGTGTTGTCATTGGCCACAGCTCCTCTGCCCATTTCACTGGCCGCTGGGATGACAGGAACTGTCTAGAGGAGACACACGGTTTCATCTGCCAGAGGGGCACAGGTAATTTTAATCAGCTTTTCTTAATGATTTTTTATCTTAAATTTAAAAAACACTAACAGAAAAAAAGAGTTGTACTTGAAACTACATATCTTGATTATGTATAGCTTCTTTACTTTTAAAGTATATAATAACTTAAACTTCTAGTTTTCTGAACTGTTTTGCTGTTTTATGCTTCTTCCTGGACTTTTTTCTTTTTCTGCATGTTAATAGTATTTTATTTTACCAAATATATGCAAATATGGTTTTCAAGAATCCTGTGTCCAAATTTTTCTCCCTCTTTCCCTCTGCCCACTCCCCAAGACAGCAAGCAATCTGATCTAGGTTAAACATAAGAAATTCTTCAAAACCTATTTCCATATTTGTCACTTTGCATTATTTTTATATTTTTAGTTTTTTATTTTATTCTATTTTTAATTTACTAATTTTTAATACACGTTGCTTTAGGAATCATGATGGGAGAAAAAAATAAGAGCAAAAAGGGAAAACCATGAGAAAGATTAAAAAAAACAGTAAAAAGGAGTGAACATAGTACGTGTTGATTTACATTCAGTCTCCATAGTTCTTTTTCTGAATGCAGATGGGATTTTTTGTCCAAAGTTTTTTGGAATTGCTTTGGATCACTGAACCACTGAGAAAAACCAAGTCTTTCATAGTTGATCATTGCACATTCTTTTTGCATTATTTTTTTAAAGTGCTTCAATGACCTTTTTTCTTTCCCTTCCTATCCCCACTCATTCCCTTCCTTTCTCTTTCATCCTCTTCTTTCTCTTCCCCTTCCCTTCCCTTCCATATCTCCATTTCCCCTTATTCCCCACTCACTCTTTTCCTCTTCTTCATTGTAAAAGAAAAAATAATGCCCTTGTAACATATATATTTAATTAAGCAAAACAAATCCCTGCATTGCTTGTGTTCCGAAATCAACATCATTCTGCATCTTGCATCTGTCATCTCTCTCTCTCTCTCTCTCTCTCTCTCTCTCTCTCTCTCTCTCTCTCTCTCTCTCTCTCTCTCTCACACACACACACACACACACACACACACACACACACACACACCTGGAAAGCTAACTAATGATATGAAGCTGTAAATTGTTGTTCAGTTGTTCATGTTTGACTCTTTGTAATTCCATGGACCAGAGCCCACTAGACTCTTCTGTTCTCCAGTATCTCCTGAAGTCATGTTTCTTGCTTTCATGACACTTTCTATCCATCTCATCTTCTGCACTTCCCTTTCCTTTTGTTTTCAATCTTTCCAAACATCAGGATCTTTTCCAGTGAGTTCTATCTTTTCATTATGTAGCCAAAGTATTTAACCTTCAATATCTGAATGAATAGAGTTCCAATGAATAATCAGACTTAATTTTTTTCAGAGTTAATTTCTTTAAGTTTTGATTGATTCAATTTCTTCACTATCCAAGAAAGTCTCAAAAGTCTGCTCCAGCACTATAATTCAAAAGAACAGATTTTGTTCCTTAAAGTCCAACTTTCACAGCTATATATTGGTCATGGAAAAACTATAGCTTTGACTATACAAACCTTTGTTAGCAAGATGATATCTCTACTTTTTAATGTGCTGTTTATCTTTGCCATAACTTTCCTTCCAAGGAGCAAGTGTCTTTTAATTTCATGGCTGCAGTCATCATCTACAATAATCTTTGAGCCCAGAAATATAAAATCTGATATGCTTCCATTTCTTTTTCCTCTTTTTGACAGGAAGTAATGGGACCAAATGCCATAATTTTGTTTTTTTAAAAAATGTTAGCCAATAATCCACCTTTTATATTTTCCTCTTTCACTGTCATCAAGAGGCTTCTTTACTCTCTGCTATCAGAGTAGTATCATAGCATATCTGAGATTGTTGATATTTCTGTTGGTAACATTAATTCTGGATTTTGCTCTGTCCAGCCTGGAATTTAACATGTGGTACTCTATATAAAAGTTAAATAAATAAGGGGACAATACACAGCCTTGCCATACTCCTTTCCCAATCTTGAACCAGTCAGTTGTTCCATATTTGGTTCTAACTATTGCTGGCATATCGAATGCAGCATTTTAACAGAGTCATCTTTTAGGATTTTAAGTAGCTCAAATGGAATTCTGTTATTATTTTCACTAGCTTTATTGTTAGCAATGTTTCCTAAGGTTGACTTAACTTCATTCTCCAAGATGTATGACTCTAAGTAGGTAACTGATCTACTAGATTTATCAGTGATGCTCAAATCTTTCCTGTGTAGTTCTTTTGTGAATTCTTGCCACCTTTCTTAATCTCTTTTACTTCTGTTAAGTTCCTACACTTTTGTCTTTTATCATGACCATTTTTCTCATGAAGCATTCTTTTGATATCTCTAATTTTTCTGAAAAGATCTCATCTTTCTCATTCTATTATTTCCTTCTATTTCTTTTCATTGCTCATTTAAGAAAGCAATAAATAAAATACTAAATAATTGAGACAGATGCTCACTGGAATTTAGGAGGAGGGAGAGATTGCTTTGTGATCAGGAAGAGCTTCTCCTAGATTATAAGTAGTATGAGAGCAGGACCTTGGTTTATGTGTGTGTGTGTGTGTGTGTGTGTGTGTGTGTATCATAGTGTATATATTCTAATATCTTTATATGTGTCTAACACAGTGCTCTGCACAGTTGATCTCTGATAAATGTTTATGGAATGAATGAAGATAATGTCTCTTTGGAGGAGGTAGGGTTTGAGCTAATGCAAATGTCCAATGATATTCTTTCACTGAAAAAAAAAAAGCAAAAGCAAAACAAAACAAAACAAAAAAAACAATGTTTCTGTCTTGCCTATAGGATTAAATACAAACTCCAGAACTTGGAACTCAGTTCTCAATGATCTGGCTCTGGATTACTTTTCTAGTTTCATATTTCTCCATGCTATTTCCCTTCAGATAAAACAAACTAGACTTCTCCCTTCAACCCCTTTTAGGGCAGAGCCTGTCTTATTTTTCAACTTCATATCCTCAAGTCCTAGTGTTGTGTCTTGCATACAGTAGTTACTTAATGAATGCTGAATTCAGTTGAGTCTTGAAGAATGGAGAGGATTGAAAGAGGGGAGAAGAGAGGAGCAAGAATACTGTGGATCATTGGTGTCAAATTAAAAAAGAAATGGGACCACTAAATCTATTTAAGGATCTCTTTAGGGGAAAACCACATATTAGCATTATTTATGTTTTACTGTATTTAACTTATTTTTTTTACATAATTTCCAAGTACATTTAAATCTGGTTTGGGCAGCATTCAAGAGTATTATGTACCACCTGTAGTGTTCTGTGCTTGACACCTTTGATTATGGACAAAAGCAAAGAGACAGATCTTTACCACAGAGAACCCTTTGGTCAGCCTTGGTTGAGGGCTTTCTTGCATGTAACTAGTGAGAACCTTTCACAACCTCTCTCTCTGTACCTTAAGCCCAGGATGGGCCTTGGTTAATTTAAGCAAGAATGTACTAAGCTTCCTTTTCAACAAAGAGATGATTCAAAGCAGTTCCATAGACTTGTACTAGAAAGTGCCATCCACATTCAGAGAGAGAACTATGAAGCTTGAATGTGGATCAAAGTATAGTATTTTCACCTTTTTTTGTTGTTTGCTTGCTTGTTTTTTTTTCTCCCTCTTTTGATCTTTTTTTCCCCTCAGCATGATACATATGGAAATTGAGAAGAATTGCACTCGTTTAACCTTTATCAGATTTCTTGCTGTCTTGGGGAGGGGGTAAGGGGGAGAAGAGGGAGGAAAATTTGGAACACAGGGTTTTGTGAAGGTGAATGTTGACAACTATTTTTGGAAAAATAAAATACCACTAAAAAAGAAAAAGAATATATTAAGCTTCCCTCCTCTTGCAGATTCTTCACTGAACCCCTCTCCAGATGCCCTACCCCCTGCTCCAGGCACTGAGCTTTCCTACCACAACAGTGTCTTCCGTCTACTACAGAAGCCTCTCCGCTGGCACGATGCCCTCCTGCTCTGTGAGAGCCTAAACACTAGCCTGGCTGAAGTGGACAGCCCCTACACCCAGGCCTTCTTGATCCAGGCCACCCGCAGCCTGCATACCCCGCTCTGGATTGGGCTGTCAGATGAGGAGGTGGGCGCTTCCTATGTTCCCCTGGACCTTAAAGGGTCCTGGCCCCTGAATTGGATAGCTGACTGCTCTCAGTGTTTACACTATGACTTCTCAGTAATTTCTGATCTTCTCCCCTTGCCTCTTTGTCACCTCTCTTTGTTCTCATCTCCCTCTTCTTTGTTTTTTCGAATCACCCTCTTAGGGCTCCCGACGTTATTCATGGGTGATGGATGAGCTCAGCTATACAAACTGGAAGGATGGAGAGCCCCAGTTGCCTGGGGGCTGTGGCTACTTGGATGTGGATGGGACCTGGAGAACGGCCAGCTGTGACACCAAACTTCAGGGGGCTGTGTGTGGGATCAAGCAAGGTCTGTGTTAGGACAGGAGAAAAGAGGGAAAAAGCTTATTCCTAGGTGGGCTATTTCATGGGGAATAGAGGATTCTTGTGAGCCACAGATATCTTGAACCTCAGATCATCTCTTTCTCCCAATCCCCATCCATGTCCCCATCAGCAGAATTCCAGCCCCCTCGGAAAGTGAGCTATTGTCCCCATGCCCTGGCTGACTCAGCATGGATCCCCTTTCGGGAACACTGTTATTCTTTCCACATGGAGCTGATGTTGGGTCACAAGGAAGCACTGCAACGCTGTCAGAAAGGTTGGTCAGCTCCACCTCCCTACACACAAAGCTGGAACTCTCACCATTTTCCAAAGCAACCTCACTCCTAAGAATCCCCGCTGTAGTCATTTACCCCCATTTGAAGACTTCTGGTGATGTCTGTTTCATTGTGAATGGATCTAACTGAAGGCAGCTTTCATGTCCCCTCCCCAAATCTTTTATTTTTCAAAAATATTTTCCCTCAGCTGTTTTTTTGGGTAATGTGGTCTCAAGGTCACATACCATCTTCTGGACACTGTAACCTGTCAGATACAGAAGCCAGGACTCAACCCAATACTCTAGTATTAATATTTTTATTCATTTTATTAATATTTAATATTAATATTAATTTTTTTAGTGGCCACATCAAGTCATGGTGGCACACTAAGGCCTTTTCGTTTTAATCCAATTGATTGGATTGTCTGATTTGTTTCTCATCACACACCTGTGAGGAAGGCAAAGCAAATCAGACAGTGAATCAGTAGAAAAGCAGGGAGAGACTCTGAGGTAGAATAGAAGGGAAACTTCAGTTGGAGTCAGAAAAACTGAGTTCAAGTCTCAGCTCCTCTGCTTACTTTCAGTGTGACCATATATAGTTAGCTCTCTCTGGCCCCTAATTGGCTAGTCTAACTGAGAAGTTGTACTAAATGATGGGTTCTTAACCAGGGAGTCAGTGAATTCATCTATTTTAATATTTTGATAACTATTTCAACATAATTAGTTTCTTTTATAATTCTATGTGTTTTATTTTATGCACAGTCAAGGCCTCTATTACGGCAAATAATTAATCCAGGGAATTAGAACTGCATATTTTCACAGGGCTGGAACCAATTACCATATTTTGCAAAATTATAACTTTGAAAGTGTGAATTCAAATACATGCAACCACTTTGCAGGATTAATTTTTTGTACTAATTACCACCTGGCTGTTTAAAAACATTTTTCTGAATAGTGGTTCATCAGACTGTCTGCATAAAGAGTCAGTGACATTTAAAACATGTTTAAGAATTCTAGGACTAGCTGGTCTCTAGTTTTTTGGTTTTTTTTTTTTTTTTTTGCTTTTTGCTGAGGCAATTGGGGTTAAGTGACTTGCCCAGGGTCACACAGCCAGAAAGTGTTAAGTGTCTGAGGCCAAATTTGAACTCAGGTCCTCCTGACTTCAGGGGTGGTGTTCTATCCACTGCACCATCCAGCTGCCCCTCTAGTTCTTTTAATATCCTCATTAGAACCCATGTCTTCTGGCTCTCAGTCCAGTGCTATACCATACCCACATATCCACATGACATTGCTTGCCTATAACCTTCAAAAAGCCACTGGGAATCTTTCTTGTCCAGCATTGGTAATTCCTAATTGACCATCCCACACTTCTCGAGTCAGTATTCACCTGAGTTTGGGCCTTCAGGAAGGAATTGATGGGCACTAGAAGTTTGCTCAGTGGAGGTGTCATAGCAACTGTGCCTTCCTGTTCTTTCCCAGCTGGTGGTGCCATCCTGTCTATCATGGATGAGATGGAGAATGTTTTTGTCTGGGAGCACATGCAAAGTACAGAAGGACAAAGTGGAGGAGCCTGGCTAGGCATGAATTTTAATCCCAAAGGTGAGTAAGGAACAGGGAAGACTGTTGTTGTGGGGGCAGAGGATGGGAATGGATGATGTTGCCTAGCCATGAAGGCTCTTCTCTTTTTCATCTCTTTCAACCCCCAAAAGTTGAGTTCAGGCAGCAAGGCAGATGGCACTAAGGGGAATTTTTCTAAGAGAGCTCCTGAGTTGTTCTTGTGATTGGGTTTTGTGACGTCTAGTTCTGGAGTCACCAGGGCAAAACTGGGATGTGATGGGGGCATATGAATGATTCAAGGGTCAAATTCCAATTCCCTCCCATTCTGCTTTTACTGTATCATTATATTATGCTAAGATGAAGTAGAATGGAATGTTATATCACATTTAATTTGTTATATCTTATCATTACCTTAAGACCCCTAGCCCACAGTTCAGATGTCAGTCTCTTCTGCTCCCTTCTCCATTTCTATCTTCCCAATGACTTCATTTGGTCTCTCTCTCTCTCTAGGGGGCACTTTGGTATGGCATGACAACACAGCAGTCAACTACTCAAACTGGGGTCCCCCAGGCTTAGGACCCAGTATGCTAAGTCACAACAGCTGCTATTGGATTCAGAGCAGCAGTGGCCTTTGGCGTCCTGGAGGGTGTACCAACATCACCATGGGTGTTGTCTGCAAGCTCCCCCAAGGTAAGCGATCTCCCCTCTATACACTGCAGCCACTGGAAGTATAGGAGTACAGGTGTGTGTGTGTGTGTGTGTGTGTGTGTGTGTGTGTGTGTGTGTGTGT
>JAJPUD010000883.1:361386-402064 GCA_023553655.1 Myrmecobius fasciatus
TCTCCATGCTGACATTTGTTTGATACCACTTGTTATAATAGCTGTTTGTGCCCTGCCCCTTGGGGGAATGAACTGCATCTTATTCTTTATAGTCTCCATAGTGCCCAGGGCAGGTAGGGCCTGGTATAGGTGGCTGGGGGCTAAGTATCCGTGGACTAATTTGCTCTGTCTCTTTTTTCTCACCCTGGTAGTTAAGGAGGGCAGCTTCTCCTCCTCAGGTGAGTGGAACGTACATGGTAAGGCTGCTTCTCCTGGCCCAGGGGCAAGCCGCGGGAGCCTGGGAAGGGGATGCTGGGAAAGAACTGAGGGCCCCCCCCAAGCATAGGCTGAAGGACGCCCCCCCCCCCCGGTTCCCAAGGAAGGGAGGAGGAGGAGGGATGTGGGAGGTATGAGACCCAAGGTCTGATGCTTTTGTCCCCTTTCTGGCAGCGCTCCAGGAGAACCCCACAGCCTTGGTGGTGGTGGTGCTGGCAGCTCTAGTGCTCCTGGGTCTCTTGGCTGTAGCTGCACTCTTGTACAGGCGAAGGCGCAATCCTGAGCGAGGGGCCTTTGAGAGTGCCCGCTATAGCCGCAGCTCCTCTGGCCCTGGGGAGGTGGCCGAGAAGAATATTTTGGTGTCTGACATGGAGATGAATGAGCAGCAGGACTAGAGCTTTGGGGCCGTGTCGGGGTGGGGCTGGGCGGGGGTGGGGGACAGGGCAGGACCAGGGAAGGATGGTTAGTGGGGCACTGCCCGGCCTGTCTAGCCGTGTAATGGGAGAGCTGAGCAGGGACTCTGGGCAAGCACAGGGAGGAGAGCTGGGCTGAGGGTGGCTGTGGATTTTGCTGGACACAGCATTGTGGGGCTCCCCTTCTCAGGGTGGTGTGGGAAGCAAGAAAGGGGGCAGGGGTGGATTGCTGCTCAGTGCCAGGGCTTTGCCTACCTGTTGTGCCTCTTTTTTCCCTTGTCTCAGCCCCGGCTTCCCTGCTTACCCACTACCACTCTTTGGCCTTTGGCACCTTCTTCCTGGTTCCTTGGCAGCTCTCAGTGACCTCCATCCCTCCAATCTCCCTGATCCTTCCTCTTCTCCTTCCCTACCATAAACCCACTATCACCCTCTAGTTGTATCGTTTCAGGGGACAGGGAGGCCTCCATCTCTGGCCAGTTACTGCTGGACTTTTGGTAGGCCTGCCCCCAGAAATGGGAGAGCCACTCCTCTTGCCTTCACTCGTTTGTTTGGAGGATCCTGGGGAAAGTGGGGAGAAGTTAGGAAGAATGCCCGCTGGCCAGAGGTGCATGGACCCATGGAACACTCCAGGGTTAGAATGACAGACAGGGTAGCAATGGATCAAGCTGGGCATGAGGCTCAGTCCCTATGACCAAGCAGCAGTCCAAAGCGGTAATTTCTATCTGATGAGGGACTGACACTGGGGTAGGGGTTCAGGGAGGAGTTGCTGAGACACCGACCAAAGGGACTGCTGCACTGGGCACCTTGATCAGCTACAAGCTGGCTGTTGAGCTGCAGGCAGCTCCTGCAGGTCGGGGGAGGTCCTCATGCTAGGGAACTGGTCCCCCATGGGGACTGAAGCTCCTTATCTTCTCCAGCCCTGGTTCTCTTGACAGGTTTGGGAGTGAGGCAACAATTCCACTAATCCTAGAGCAGGGACTGGGTGAGGACATCAGAGGGGGGGAGCTGGGTTTCTGAGAGGTTGAAGGTTCCAGGATGGGAGCCTGGGACCCATGGTGCCTGACATACTCTGTCCAGTGGAGCATACAAAAATGGTTCCAGAACGTTCAGAAGAGAAGCTGAGGCCGGCTCAGCTCAGCTCAGGAGATTCCATCTATATTTCAAAGTATCAATTGCAAGTGACAAGAATCCCAGGAAGGCTCAAGCTGGGCCTGATTACTACAGGCACAGGACAATGTGAACATGGACTCAAGGACACGGTCACTTTTTTGTAGTTTTTAATTTTTTAAAAAAGACATTTCATTGTTTCTTAAAAAAATAAAAGACCTTCAAGAGACTTGAAAAATGAATTTGTTTCTGTTGTGATATGATTTTGCTGTGGAAACAGAATTTCTTAAAATGGGCCAAATGGCTGATCTTCTATTCAAATAAGGTTAACGTTTGTAAAGTGCCTTGTAAATCGATGCTCTTATCAGGCTTCAAAACCCTTTTTGGAGCTACATAACTGAGTTATTTGCTTCTCTTTCCTGCTTTCTAGAACTCATTTTAGAAATTCAGATTCATTCAAAATTCAAAATTGTACTCTCTTTCCTATGGGGGTGCCCTTTTCTGGGCCTGCTCAACTATGAGGAGGTTGGGCTAGAATGACTTGAAGATTCCTTCCTGCTCTCATTTATGCTTTAAAAGGCAGCTGGAGCAATCACATACAAGGCTATGTTGGGCCTTCCTACATATAGGTCCTTATTTGCCTTCATTTTCTACTTAATACACAATTTCTGGGATATGAACAGTTGAAAAGACTTTTAACTCAATTGAGAGATAAATGCTAAAACCTGCCCAGAGCCAGTAGGGGAGATGAATTGAAAGTTCTCTCTGTAGCCCTCCTCAGGATAATGACTGCTTACAAACTGCCACTGTGAATTCCAATCCATCATAAAACATAGCTACCATATTGTTTCTGAGATTGGAGGTATTATAGAGTCAAGGAGGATAAGGTTCCTATTTTCTGGGTCTCCAGAGGAGCTACTAAACATAGAACCTTTAGGAAAAGCAAAGAAGGAAAGAAGGTGGCTAGAGATGAGAAGATTGATTTAAAATTAAAGTGACCACATATTCTTGATTTGCCTAGATAATCCTAGTTTTCACCTTTGTGCCTTTATTTCCCCAAAAGGAAAGTGTATCTTTGCATTAGGTCCTACCAAAAGCAGCACATTTTTGGACAATAGCTTTTCTCTGAAAAGAGGAAGGAAAAGGGAAAGGAAAAGATGGATGAGGGAAGCATCAAACATTTATTCTATTTTGAAATGGAAATTTGAAATTTTATAAGTTCAGAAAGTCAATTCTCTTAGCTTTCACCATTGGGCACCTTCTTCCACTTTCCTTTACCTGATGCTATTACTCCTAGGGAGCAGCTACCAAAGACATAAGGCCCCTTGCCTCTTTCATTTGACTGACAACTACCAAATTCTGGCAATGTGAATTAAAAGGCTTGCTCTGTCCAACTGCCCTTTCATGAACAAAGCTTTTCCCCTTTTAACTATCAAAAAATGGGAAATTGTGTGACACTGTGATGTATAATTCGTGGTAAAGTTACATGTTTGAAATCATTTTGCTATATGGTTCCCCCCCCCCCCCGAGAGCAAGACATTTGTGCAAAGACTTTCTTCATGCTCAGATAAGATGCCTTTCCCCAGTTTTTGGTAGGAAAAAAAAATGCCCAAAATTCCTATAAAAAGCTTTGATAAGATCATATGGTGGGTAGTTCCAAATTAATGGCAAAATCCATAGCACTGAAGGACTAAGCTTTCAGGATCCCTTTTCATAGTCTTCAGATTCTGATGAATTTTACAGATTCCCACATTAAAAGCCCCAAAGGCCTTTGTTTTCCCCTTCTAGATGGACAAGTCATTTATCTGTGGCTGAAGTCAGGATCTGGGTTTACATCCCACTTCTTATGTTGACTAGTTGTGTGGCATTAAGCAGATGATATCTTTCCTAACCCTATTTTTTCATCTATAAAATAAGTTTGAACAGAGAGCCTCTGAGTCCTTTCCAATCCTAGAGATCCTGGGAGGCTAAGTTTATTTTCAAAATAAAAGCTTATTTTCTCTCAGCATTCCAACGATCTTGTGTTGTGTGCAAAACAATCAACTTGAGATTTTCAGAATTCCTTTTACAACCCAATGAAGTCTTCAGCTTCCACATGCCTATTCTAGGAGACTTAATAGGTCCTATCAGTCGAAGATCTCACTTTGTTTTCATGTAGTCTTGGGGAGAATAGGCTGGGTAGCTGAGAGTTGTTCATCTTTTTTAGTTTTATCCTCTTTGTAATTAACTATTGGCAGACATTGCTCTGCCATTCTGCTCATGACAGAACAAATGAGGTTAATTTTGGAGTAACTAACTAGAATCCTCCTAAATAAATTTTCATAGGTTCCTTTTGGTCCCACAATTTAGTCTGTGTTTAAATTTTATTAAAAAAAAAGGCTTATGCTGAGTTACAGTGGGAGGGGGAAAATAAAGGTGTTGCTATGGCAACAGGTAGCAGTTGGAACTTGGGAGGTAAAGGAGAATCTCTTCTCCATTCCCCTTCTCACAAGATTTCTCTCCACTGAATCTTCTCTTTCTTGTTTCTTCCCCATTTGTCTACACCCTCCCTGCCCACAGCACACATACACTATTTCTCTTTCACTTCTTTCTCTGGCTTTTCCTCATCCCAAGGTATGTCTTCAGGCTCATTCATAACAGAAGTTCTGTTTCTGGGAAATGGAGATTTGCTGCTTCCTCCAATTGCCTAGTACAAATTTAAGGCCTCTCCCCTGAAATTCTCATTGTCCCTGATCTCTCTACAGCATTTGACACATTGTCAGCTCTCTTCTCCTCCTAGCCATTCTCTCCTGCATTTTTGGGAGACTGTTCTCTAGTTGGTTTTCCCCTTAACCAGCTGCTCCTTTTGGTTCATCTATGATATGCCCCCCCCCAATTATGGGTGTTTCCTAAGGCTTTGTCCTGGGCCCTCGTCTTTTTTCTCTCTCTCTTATTTAGTGATCTCATTAATTCCCATAGGTTCAATTATCAAAAACTCTCTGCAGTTAACTCAGAGATCTGTATTTCCGTCCCTGAAATCCAGTCTGCTTATTGAATATCTGAATGGGCCATTTTTATCAAGCTCTTGCACTCTTCCAGACTTCCCAGACCCTTTCTCAGCTGGTGCCATCACCAGCCTGTTCAGGCCCCTATCTCCTCATCAGGAATATTGCCTTCTGACTTTTCTACTTCCTCAAGGCCCACTCCTCCCCCTGCCCTCCCCCCCCCAGCCATCAATATGTCTGTCCATGTCATCCATTCAAGGAAAATCTAGTGTTTCCTATGATCAAACCCTGCTTAACATTTAAGAGTCTTCACTACCTACCTATTCAATCTCTTGCAGTCTCTCTCCATGTGCACCATGATTCCCCCTACCACACCACACTCCATGTCCCATGTCTCTACCTTTATGCTGGCTGTCCCCTGTGCCCAGAATGCTTTCCCTCCTTACCCTTGGCTCTTGGCTTCCCTGGCTTCATTCAAGGCTCAACTCAATCCCCTTCTATAGGAGACTTCTTTTGGTCCCTTCAGTTGCTTCACTTTCCCATCCAAGTTCACTTTTTGCCTACTTTGTGTCTTATATTTGTTACCTCTTGTCTCTCCTGTTAGAATCTAAGCTTCCCGAGGGCAGAGACTTTCATTTTTGTTTTTAGCACCCTCCTTCCTCTCTGCCCAGTGCGTATCACAGTGGCTGGGACAGGTAAAACCTTACAAAAATGCATGATGATAGAGCTTTGGTGATAGGACTTAGGAAAAGGGAGGCCAGTCCCAGAGGTAGGACTGTTAAGTGATTACAGATGCACTTGGTGATGTCTCTGCATACCGGGGTCAGGGTAGAGCATGGATAAAGCTTCTCCTGCCCATCTCTTTTCTCTAGAAAAGAGGGCACTGTACATTGGGCTAGTAGACTAGTGCTGAAATATCCCCAGCAGCCCAGTGACAGAGACAACTATTCCTTCCTCAATCCTAATCTCTACTTTGATGGCTCATACTGCCAGAGCGCTTCTTGAAATGTGGTTCCTACCAGGGATCTCAGGAAGTTCTCTACTGTTAAGATTTTCTGTACCATAGGGAGGAAAGGTATCGAGGAAAGGATCTGGAAGGTTTAGGGGATAATGATTAAAAAACAAAAAACAAAAAACAACAACAAAAACCCCCCCAAAACCCAAAAAACCAAAACAAACAAACAAACAAACAAACAACAACAACAACAACAAAAAACAACTCCAGAGTGAACAGAAACCTAATGGGGCTTCTAAGAAAATCGAAGAGTGAATGCTCTCTGGAGTGGCTATCCCGAGATCCAGACTGTCCCAGGCCACCTTGGAGAATGTTTCAACCTGAAACACAGACCTCCCAGATGCTTGTCTCTTAGGAGGTGGGATGCAGGGGAGGTGGGAGGAGAGTGACTTGGGCCACCCTCTGGGGCCTGGGCCCTGAGCGTATGTCTATGGAGACTGAAAGAAGAACTGAATAAAATGGGTGAATAAACTCAGTTTACTGAAGGTTTGTGTCACTGCTAGGTTTCCATTCAGTGTGGAGTGGAGACCTGAACAGACTCCTTTCTGGGTGGACAGTGCCCAAAAGAGAATCCCAGTACCCAATTGTGCCCATCAGGGCAGCTAAGTGTCCCCTAAGAGAACCCAGGTGACCCTGGGCAACAGCTTCTGAACTTAAAGGTGACAGCAGAGCAGCCAGCAGTTGTCTGGGTCATCCCCATTTTGTGTGGGGAGTTGTTGGGGGACAGGCTGGGCAGGAGGAGGAGATAATCAGTGAGTTGCGTCACTAGCTGCTCTGCACCATGTTATTCCAAAGCCAGTGTCAGTTGGTGTTGCTGTTTTAAAATATTCAAGTCAGACCCCAGAAAGAGACGGGTATAAAGTACAAATGTGAACTGCATACTCATTGGTTTCTGTTTCAGTAAAAAGGAGGAAAGAAGGCACACATGGGGAGCACAGAGAAGGTAGCTGGGTAGAGGGGACCCCCACTGAGCTCCACGACCACCCTCCTCATCAGATGAACCGGCTGTTGCTTTGGAATACACTGTTTTCATTACCGTCTCCTGAATCCGAATCTAGAAAGCAAAGAAGATCCTCTTAGACAGTTCTGGACACATCTACCACATAGACTATATGGTCTGCAGTTAGTCAACTAGCATTTATTATGTGTCTACTCTGTGCCAGGCCCCGTGCTGGCGCTGGCCCTGGAAGGACTCTGTCACTAAGGTCTGTCAGTCAGATGACAAAGAACATGTCCATAAAACTCTCAGCTCTAGCCCATCCCCCTCCCCAAAAGCCACATTGTTATTCTATAAAGCAGCTGAAGATTGTGGAAAATCCAGACTAGTCATTTTTAAGGGGGCCTCCTCCTTCAGAGAACTTTCTGCTGAAGTCACAAAGACCCTGTTATTTCCCTTGAGAACACACCCCCTGGATATCTCGGCATTTGGCCCTGGAGGCAGATTATTGTTTTTCTTTTTTCTTTTTTTGAATCTTGAGACATTTGTAGACTTCAAGATTAAAAAGGAAAAGGGGACTTTTTCTGATATTCAGGTCCTAGCCAATGACTTCCTTAAGCCAGGGAAGCCATGCAGTGACTAAGAGGCAATAGTGATTAGGACAAATGGGGTGATGGGAGGTGAAGTAGAAGGTGAGATGTGGGGAGGAACGAGGGTCCTGGGACAGACTGTTTTGAGTTCATTTTATTCGGTGGGGAATTTGGAAGTCTTGTCCTAGTCCCATTCTATATAGCCTCAATAGATGATCCTAGACTGGCTAGAATTAATTTCTAGTTGTTGAAAGGAATTGACCTATTGGTCATCCTCAAGTTAGCTTTTGGGGTGGGGCATGAAATCTTGGAAAGGGAGCTGAACACAGATGGGAAGCACAAGAACTTCTAAGTCCTCTGGAGCCACTTAAGTGCCTGGAGCCATTTGCTCTACAGGATTTGCTGCTTTTGAGGAGATCCCGGCCTGGCATTCAGCCACCTCAGGTTTGCCTGGGAAGACTGCAGATTTTTGGAAGAAAAATTGTTTCCTCTCTGCAGCACTCAGGGCTTGGCTGTCCCTGAAAATCATCTTGTACCCAGCTGGAAGGCATCAGTCAGTGACTTCACCAGAATGGCTTAGGAGCTGAGTCATGGGACAATATGAAGGTTGTCAAATCTGGGCACACACATTGCTCTGTCCCTGCAAGTAACAATTTTGCAGTTGTGTTTGCAGCAGAACCACTTGGCCATGAGTGGAGGTGAAGCTCTTCAGTCCAACACCATCAACTAGGAGGAGTAGGAGAGTAAGGACACTGTCTTATTGGAACTATCCAATGAGAACGCTTCATCAGGCAACCCAAGAGTGCCAGAGAGGTGAGGGAGCCTTGAATCTATTGGACTGGAATAGATGGGTTACTACGTCAGTTGAACCCAGTCTACTGACTTTAACACAGAGCTAGCCAGCGGAGCAGTCATTCTTGTCTCATCTAGCTGGGGAGAACTGGAAGCCTATGGTTTAGCTACGGGCTGGCCTGATCATTTGGCTCTGGGCAAGAAGCCAGAGGTGAGCTGCCTCTACGCAGAGAGGCTGTACCCATCCCTGTCATGGCGCCAGAATCCCCCCCTTTTCTTTGCAGAGTACATTGCCTTAGGAGTAGTAAGTGGAGTGTGACGCAGGATAGCGGGCTTACGGGAGGGGGAAGAGAAAGGGGTGAGAAGGGTCTTGGGATCTCTCTTTCCTGCTCCCATCATTATTTACAGAGTTTCACGTCATGTATAGAAAAGAGAACAGGCTTTAGCTTCGATCTTGGCTGATGTTTAGTGCCACCAAAGTGTGGGCACAAACCCCCCAAGAAGATGGGGCTTCTGAGGAAGGTTTCCTAGTAACAGAAGCAGCCTTAGAGAGCATGGATGAGCCCTACGTCCCCTCCTTCCCACATTCAGGGATGGAAATTCTGAGGACTGCCAGGGCCAGTGAGCACTACGGCCTTGGGACATTTGGATCTAACCCCCGGATTTTCAGGGCTTGGGTCACAATAGTGTCTGAGAAAAAAGAGTGTCTGATTTCCATGGGTAAGGAGGACAGGGCAGGAAGAGGTTTGGCATTCATCTTCCGCCCACAACTCCAAAAGCAACCATCGGTGATGACCCACAGCAGACACTAGGGGTCATTACAGCCCCATGTAGCTGAGCCAAATCAACTGGCCTTGGACCGGGGGGAAAAAAAAAAAAAAGATTGCAGCTGGGGGTTTCATTAAGTCTTCACAAAAAGGAGAATGAAAGTGGTGGGAGGGGCCAGAGTGTGAGTATGGCGGTTTGATCAGCTCATCCAGCCACCCTGGTGCAGAGAGGGAGCCACAGGTGATTTTAAATTATTAACCTAAACAGTCTCAGAGAGCAGCGTGCAAGCTGCAAGCTGGTTTCATTTTGCAGTCACTCCTGCAAAGAGCTCAGCCAAGCTGTTTGTCCAGAAAAAAGTTTAATTCAAAGTGCCATGACTGGCAAAAGTGAGTGAGCTCCCTTGAGTAGAGTAACCATCTGGATGTGTGGAGGGTTTAAAAAAATGACTAAGAATTATGTGTGTGCATGTGGAGAAATGTATTTGAAATACCTATCTTGTGCGTTCACTTCCCTGCACTGTTTCATTTCTGCCAAGAAGCAACGAAAAGCAAATCTTCTGTTTTTGCTGAGGGAAACAATGTGGGGAGGTTTGGGGAGGGACTGTCCACAGAAATGTTTCTACCCTAACCTTTTTCTTTTCAGTCAGCTAGGGAACTGGGGAGGACACTTTATTTGATGTCATAGCCCCAAAGAAATAATGTTAACGACCCTGTCCTAGAATACAAGTGGCAAGTCCACTTGGGACATAAGACAGTGTCTTTCTTGATAAAATAAAACATGTGAATGAAGGGAGGGATCGATCCTGCCTACATTTTCTGAAAATTGAACAGGTGGTTCCTGAATCACAAGGAGGGACTTTAGTTACCGTTAACAAACATTTCTCTTCTTCAGGTTAATAAAGGAACTGGAAGATATCCAGACTGATAAATTGGGTCTAGCCCTTTGCCTTTAGAGACACTTATTTCTCTTTGGAGATTTCTGGACCATCCTCTCAAACTATTCTAATGTTTGTTCCTCTAGTAGTCAAGAAGTTCCTCATTTGCCACTGAAATATTTGCCTTCTGTTTTAATTCCCATTTCCCTTGCTGGATATTCCTTGTTCATAGGGAATTAGCCAAAGATGAGTATAGGAAAGAGGTCCTACCAGCATATTGGTCACTTCTTGGGGGCACAAACTAGTGCCACTTTCTTGGAGTCCAGAAGAATGACTTGACCAACACAAATGGAAAAAAAGAAACTCAGCTTGCTAGAGACTCAACACAACATCAAGCATGTGAAGAGGGCAACTTAACTGATGGGTAACCCGACCTGCATTCCAGGATCTGAAACCCACCCTCCCAACCCAGAGGCGGCTCCAGGAAGTAAATAATCAAGAAGGCCAAGCATACAGTGACTACAGAGGGCAGAAAAAAGATGTCAAGGGATGGGCATCAAGTCATCTTCTGTGCCCCAGGGGCCTCCTTCTCTTGTTTTCAGCACCAAGTAAAAATCTTATCTGCTCTGCATTCAGTGCACTTGGACTTGCCTTCCTGATTATTTTCTTTAGATCTAATTTCCCAAGCTTTGTTTGGTTATTTTTGTCTCTGGGTGGTGTTCATTACTTCCTTCCATGGCATCAGGCCCAACATAGAAACAGAGAAACATTCAATAAGCAAAGCAGTGCTGACCCCCAAACCTACTTTCACTTTCTTCCGGTCTGGGTTGTGGGTAATTTCTTGACAACTATGAGAAAGAAGATAAGAAGAAATGAATTCTTTTCCAGCATAATAGTGAACAGATGAATAATTCTCTAGCTCCAAGAATGTCTCTTACATCATTTCCCAGGGGACAAGGAAAATAAGGTGAGAATATTAGGGCAGTGTTAAAATTCAGTAAAAACTAGGATTAGCCTAGCCTGGCACATACAGGTATAAGCACTAATAACTCTGAGCTCATTTGATGTTCAAACCTTTTTGATTTGACAATGTGAAAAGAAAACTTATCTCAACCCTTATAACCAGGTTTTGACTATTGGAAGAGCTTAAATAGGCCATAGGAGTGAAGGGTGCATTAATTGCTAAGGGCTTCAAGCACTAAATTTTTAAATAATCATTGCCTTCTCCTCCTGGCAGGAGGCAGCAGGCTGTGGGGGTTCCCGAGCTTGCTGGAGCTTTGTTCTAAGTTTATAACATTTCCACACAACAATCAGGGACAGAATCTCCAGTGTAGCCTCAGCAGGAGCCCATTATGCCACTAGGCAAGGATCTAATCTCCCTGTGAGCACTGGTTGGTGTCCTGTACCTTCAATAAAATCAGATTTGTGACGGAGACAGTAAAACTCCTGACTGGAAGAAATGAGTCAAGGAGGGGCCCCAAAGAACCTCGGAAAACTATTACGGGAGCAACAATGAGGTTTTGTTGGAGAGGTGATTCTTGGGACCTCTTTTGCCTCAAAAGGAGAATAGGGAAATAAAAAATTAAAAAAACCCTACAAGCCTTTAGTGAGAATCTGCCTCAGAATCAGAGGATAGGAAGGAAAATAATTTTATCCTGAGTAGTGGTACTTTATACAATCAATTGGTAAATTGTAAAGTAAGCCTGGGCCTAATCATTCTCCCGATCTTTCTGCTCCAATGGGGCTGAGATGACCTGAAATTACCTTAAGTATCTCAGGCTTACAGAAGGAACAGGGCTGAATTGCCACAGATTGGTTATCAAATCAACTGAGGAGGAATGAGAGATTTCCAGGATGGTGGTGCTCAAGCAAATCCTACTAGGAAGCTTCCCTAGGAAGACCAATGGAATAATTTTTTTCTACTGAATCACGACTGGTGATTCCTGGGCTTAGAATGAAAAAGGACCATAGCAGTCACTTGGGACTCCCTGGATAGGCATCTTATCTATAACATCCTTGAAGAGTAGTCAGTCAGCCCCTATCTAAATTCTTCATATGTCAGAAAAATCAATGCTATAGATATATTGCAGCACGTTTCATTGTTGGACAGCTATTTGTTAGGAAATTCATCATTGAGCCCAAATATGCTTGCTTTTGTAACTTTCCCCCACTGGACCTAGTATAAATGAAGTTAAATTAAATAAATGAAATCCTGTTTCTACATGACAGTCTCTTAAAAACTGCAAAACAGCCAGCATGTCCCTCCTAAATCTTTTCTTCTCCAGACTACTAGTACCTACTAATGCCTTTCTCCCATCTCTTATGCCCTTGACTATCTTAGACAATTTTTTCTGAATTCATTACAATTTTTTAAAATGTTATGTGCAAAAGATGATAGTCACCTTCCCAATTCTGCACATGATATTTCTGCTAATGCAGTTTAAGATCACATTTAATTCTTTGTCAATTCCATCTCACTTCTACGTAATACTTCTAGTCACTGAAAACTCCTCGATCTTTTTCATCTGAACCATTATTAAGCCACTTTTGAATTTTTGCTTCTACAGTGGATTTTTAAGTCCAAGAAAAGAACTTTATATTTATCCCTGTTTGAATTCATCTTACTGGTTTGGGGCTAGCGAATCAGACTATGGAAATATGGCTGTTGTGAAAGCCATTCCCCCCCCTTAGTTAATATTTCTTGGCTGCCTTATTAAGTGCTTGTAAGACCTGATTTAAGGGCTGATCTGCCTCTACAAGGTCAGTTTCAACAATCCTGACTTAAGTTGCTCTCTTCCTTCTACCGTGTGAAATGATTAACTGACCTACAAGTTTGACTCGGAGACTAAGATACAGGGAAGAAGTAAGTTACAGGGGAATGGGAAAAGCTGGTAGAACTGGCAGAAGCAATGTTTAGAGGTGGCCTGGGGTGATGTGGAGGCTCTGCTTCCATCAGTTTTGTCTAGGGTCATCTGGGTGCACATTTATGTGTTGTGTCCAAGCACCCAGTTAAACCCCAAAGAAGCCAGACAGGTCTAGGACTAGTAAGAAAAGCTATGGTCTCTGGAGAAGATAATGTCAAGGACACTAAAGTTGGAAAATATCAGCTTCCCAACTAGCTACTTAAAAAGTCAAAAGCATTCAATTCTGTTAACAACTGTACCTCACCATGATCCCCTCCCCAAGGCTGTCCCACAAGCTCATTCCATATGCCTCCATTAACTTCTCCTTGTTAATGCCTACTAGAAGACATCCTCCCAGATCTCTCTCTAGTAAGACACAACAACAATGCAGTCCTGGGCATATGAGAATGGCAACAAAACCTGGAAGGATCGGAAGGACAATCTTGAGCCAACTAATTACTTGCCTTCATCAGACAACCTCAATGATACATACTCTGCTGTGATTTATTCCTCAATGGTTAGCATGCCTCAGATTCACCTAATTTCCTAATCTCTGTGCTAAAGAACTTCTCCATACCCAAATCATCTGTTTCCTCATTCCCATCCATCTCAACCCTACCTCCAATGTCCCAAATTTGCCTGCACCTTCCAATGTGCCCTCAGACATATCTGTTCCATAATTAGTAAACTTCCTCTCCTCTCATTCACACCGATTCCTCCCTTGCATCCTTCATTTCCAAGCAATCACTAAGACATGGCCCTCCCCATGACACTACGTTCATGGCCATTCTTCTTTCTAATGTACTAAGTGTATTTTCATTCATTATTACATAAATGCACACAAAAATACTTACTCATCAAGGTTTAGCAAGGGAGCAGTCAGTACCCCTTGCTCCTCATTTCTATTTCTAGACTCTTCCTCTACTGCCATCATTCAGCAACCTCATTTCCTCTGAGGTACACACAATCCACATTTATCACTTAATCCATATTCTTTTTAGTCATTATCTTTTTGAGTCCCCTCCACAGAAGACTTGCTTTCTTTGTCAGAGTGTTCAGGGCCTAGCCCACAATCTTCCTCTCCATCCTAAATTCTGCCTCCTCTTTCTAGGCACTTGAACATATGTGTTGACATCCTCTCAAATTCCCTAATTTCCCAGATCCTCAACCTACAGAATCCCATGACCTACTCTCTCAATTCCATTTTAGCTTCACACAGGGATGATCATATCTTTGATTTCACCATCACCAAGCATTTTGCTTCCATATTCAAGAACTCTAATTTACTTATTTTATCTTTCCTTGTTTTCCTATCCTGTATTTCAAACCAACACTTATCCTCCTAGCAATTTCCAAACCTTCCATCCTTCTCTATTATACCAGACTATCATCCCCACTCCCTGGTTACATGCTCCTTCTTTCCCTATTACTGTTGAGGCCACTCATGTTTTAGGTTCACAGCCTAGGTTTCCTCCTTGACTCTTCACTCTTGCCAATGTTACCAAATTTTGTAATTCTTCTTTTACCTCCTTTCTAATATATCTACTTCTCTCCATTCACATAGCCATAATCCTTGTTCAGTCCCTCATCACCTCTTACCTAGAGTGTTGTAGTAGTCTCCCAAGTGAAACCCTACCTCAAGCCTGCCCTCTCTCCAATCTACCCTTCACATAACTGCCAAGTGATATACCTAAAGTTCAGGTCAGCCTGGATTACTGTGTTGTTCAATAAAGTCTAATAAATGTACTGTTGCCTTCTTTAAAAAATGTCAAATATAGTCTATGTTTGGGCATTTAAAGCCCCTTTAGAACCTGGAAGACTTTCCCAGCTTTATTATACATTACTCACCATAACTCAGTCTAAGATCCAGCCAAATTATCTTTGCTTCTTATACACAAAATCCATCTCCATTCTTCATCCATGCCTCTGCACATGTTGCCCTCATGCCTGAGATGTGACTCCTTGTAATCACTATCTTTTGGAATCCCCAGCTCTTCTAAAATGCATCTTATATGCCCTTCTTGTGGGAAACCTTTCTTTGTTCCTTCTTTGACTGAGATTATTTTATGTCTTCTTTGAATGTATCTTATATATACTTATTTGTCTTCACATGAATGTAAGCTTCCTGTGGACAGGGTTTGTTTTTGCTTTTTTTTGTGGTGGTTGTTGTTACTTTAGTTTTTAGAACAATGCCTAGAATATAGTTGTTATTCAGTCCTGTTTTAGTCATGTCCAACTCCATGATCTCATTTGGGGTTTTCTTGACAGAGATATTGAAGTAGTTTGCATTTTCATTTTCCAGAAGCAAATAGGATCATACATCTATACTAAGTGTCTGAGGTCAGATTTAAACTCATGGAAATGGGTCTTCCTGATTCTAGCTAGACCTGGTACTCTGTCCACTGTGCTTTAGCACCTCCAAAGATATTGATGTTAGCCCTTAACAAATGTTAGCTGATTACTGTGTTTCCTTGCTGAAAAAAAGTATAAACTCAACTTGAATGATTTCTCTACTTTCTTTATTCTGGAGGAATAAAAGAGGATTTTCACCATGTTTGACCTTATCCTCAAATTATGAGGATTCTTCTAAGTGGAGACACAGAAAATCAATTGAAGACATAGTGTGAATCTGACAAAAAGCAATTTGACTTCTTATTTTCATTTCCCTGTCTAATGGAGAGGTGGTTGGCCATTTGCAGTCATTGTTCAGGGATTTTCTAAATGAATTTCAAATAAGAATGGAAGAGAATCTCTCAAGATTTCTCAGAGACAGAAGCCAGTGACTCAAGACCTTGTGTTCAGTTCTTTTGGTTTGTAGAGTTTGTTAATTTTTTCTCCATATTTGTTTTATAATCCCTTTGGCTAATGTTGCTTCTGTTAGTATTCTGACAATTGGGCTATCTGTGACCTACATAATAAACCTGAATTCTTTGAAGTTCAATAGGCAGTAAAACATTCAGCTAAAAAGATGGGGAGTCATGAAGACAAGGCTGCAGTAAAGTTAGCTGTTTCCTGATTCTTCTACTGTCTCTTTTAGGAAACACAGTCACAGTGAAAATCAAGGCGTGGTTAAGCATGAATAGAATAGATCAGAGAAAGGAAAAAATTCTGGGGTTGATATTTTGACATAAACTCAATATGTTTTCTCTACTGGGAGCAAGAAATATCTCAGGGAAAGACTTTAGCTCAAAAACACAGAAAACATTGAGGAAAGGTGTGGTGGTGATAAGAGTCCCATCATAAATATTTTCAGTGCAATGTTTCCCATAAGAGAGTGCAGAGGAATATTGAAAATCCAGCCATCACCCAGGTCCTGATAGAATTTAAAACACACTTCCAGTTGCTCAATTATATTGTCCCCCAAATTGATGCTGCCTACTTAGGCTTTATGCAGTGGGGTGAAAATAATAGAGAAGGAAAGACGTGTGTATGGTTTGGGGGATCTCTAGGTCATCACTGACAAATGCATCTCTCATACACATTTCCTCCTCTCCACCCATACAGCCCCCACCTTAGTTCAGACCTCATCCTCTCTTCTTGAATATACCAATAACCTTTGGATTGGTCTTTCTGCTTCAAGAATCTCCCCACTAATCCATTCTCCCTCAACTAGCAAGGTGATTTTTTTTAAAACCTCAGAGAGAGTATGTCACCCTTTGGCTCAGTGAGCTTCAGCGATTTCTTTTCACCTCCAAGATCAAACATAAAGTCCTCTGTTTAGTATTAAAAGCTCTTCATAACCTGGGTCACTCCTAGCTTTTTAGTTCTCATATACCTATTCTATACTGACCTCATTGCAGTCTCTAAATTACAACAAGTACGATAACAGCAGCCAGCATTTATATTGTACTTACTTTGAGCCTTGCAGACACTATGCTTAGTGCTTTGCAATTATTATCTCACTGATCCTCACCCCAATCCTGGGAGATAGGAGCTATTATGATCTATATTTTAAAGTGAGGAAATCAACACAAATAAAGATGAATTAATTGACTTGCCCAGAGCCACATAGCTAGTCAGTGACCCGAGGCTGGATTTATCTCAGGTCTTCTGGACTCCAGACCCAATGCTGGGTGTACCATGGTACCACCCAGATGCCTCAAAACTCTATCTCCTGCCCTTATTCTTTTATACTGGCTGCCCCCTCGCCCCATGCTTAGAATGTCCTGCCCCTCACTTCTACCTCTTAGTTTCTTCAGCTTCCTTTAGGACTCAGCTTAAATCTTGCCTTCTGTAGCAGACATCTCCTTCTCCCTGCCTTAGCCCTCCCCTTTTAGATTAACTCCCATCTGCTTTGTATATATTTACCTATATACATGTATACTTAGATGATACATATACCTAGCTAAGTGTCTGGTTTCTCCCCCATTATAATGTAAGTTTCCTGAGGACAAAGACCATCCATGTCTTTTGCCTTTTTTTGGGGGGGGCTCTCTGCCTTTAGCAGGGCTCTTGGTACATTGTAAGTTATTAATAAAAGCTGAGCTACTGTCTACTGTCTTAAAGAAGTCTGAACCACTGACCTACAAATGATGCCATTCACAATCCATGCCAGGGGTGCCCATTCCCATGTCCTTCTAATATACGACCATCTGAAAGCAGTGCTGGTCAGCGTTCCCAAAGCCTCAGAGGAACAGGATTCTGGAAATTTGAAAACTGGGTAGATCCTTAGGTACTACTACTCTATATATGACTCCAAAGAAAGGATATTTTCTTTGCATAGGGACAAACGTAACTGGTCTTTCATATTCCTGGTGAAAAAACAGGACTGGGGAGATGGTTTATGAAGTTTTTAATAGTGCTTAAGACCCTTGTTCCCTTCCATGACTGCTGACAAACACTGGACAACAGTATCTATGATGTTTATTTGGATACTGATCTATAATGGTTTCATAGAATTTTGGAATTGAAAAGAACCTCAGAGGCTGCCTGGTTATCTACAGGCCTGCCAGCATCAAGTTGGACTCTAGTTAAATACTAAACATATTAAACATTCTCTTTCCTAATGCCAACTATGACATTTTCTTCCTTTATAGAGGAGTAGCAGCTATATGAATAACTCAGCAATTCAACTTGGGTTTGCCTCCTTCCATACAGTGGCAGTATGAAATAACGGAAAGAACAATAGAAAGGAAACTCTAGTCAATCCACAAGCATTTATTAAGTTCTTATTGTGTGTCAGGCAGCTTGCTAAGCAATGGATCTGTGTGCTACTAACTAGGTATACGAACTCAGGCAAATCATTTGCCTTATCTGAGCCTCAGTTTCTTTCTCTGTAAAGTAAAGGTAATGGACTATGTGATCTGCAGGATCCTATATGCACAGATATCCACACACATACACGTACCTACATGGGTATAATGGATCTCAAAGCAAAAATTACAGAAAGATATGGCTCCTGTCTTCCACTAGAATACAAGATACATAGCTCCACCAGCAAGTGGTTTCCCCTTTTCTCATATAATTTTTTGTTTGTGAAATTTTAGATAACAGAAATATAGATGCCAATTCTAACATCTTTCTTGGAACCTTTGCTTGGAATATGCTTTTAAAAGGGAGTTTGCTCGTACGAGTAATTTATATTAATACTACTGATAACTATTCAATTGCTAAGCATTTGCTATGCATTTATGGGATTACTGTTGGCTTTTCAACTGGAATGTAGACTGTCAAAGGCAGTAGCACCCTCCACAGAGTCCTGGGCCTGGCACAGAGCTACTGAATTAAATTCTGGCCTCAGACACTTCTTACCTGTGACACCGTGGACAAGTCACTTAACCCTATTTGCCCCAGTTCCCTCATTTGTAAAATGAGCTGGAGAAGGAAATGGCACACTATTACATAATCTTTGCCAAGGAAACCCTAAATGGGGGTCACGGAATCTAAAATGATTGGTTACCTAAGTTATGGAACAACCAAGTTTGATAATCCAGAAATAGACTCAGCATTTCTTATCAAATGATGCACAAACCTCTGGAACAATTACAAAAATAATGATGTTGTATCATACATCAGTGACCTTTCGACTTACCCTCTCTCTTGCCACTCGGTTATAGTTTAGTCTCATAAGTTCAGCAAATCTCTGTTCATAAAGATGAAGCAGAAGAACTAGGTACAGACCGGAATTCATCAACTCATTTTGTGCCTAAAAATAGAATGGAAAATTATTAAATTGATTTTAAATGTCAATCAATAAACATTTGGTAAACACCTACTATGTGTCAGGCACTATACTAAGTGCAGGGGGTAAAAAAGAAAGAGGCAAAAGACAGCCTCTGTCCTCAAAGGGTTTACTAATTAATGGGGAAGGCAACATGCAAACAAATATATATTCAAAGCAAGCTATATTCAAGATAATGAATAGAATGAAGGCATTGGAATTGAGGATTGGGGAAAGGTTTCTTTCAGGAAGTGGGATTTTGTTTAGAACTTACAGGAAGCCAGGGAGTGCAGTAATCAGAGAAGAGAGAAAGGCCAGCACTCTAGAGATGGGGGACAGTCAGAAAAAAAATGACCAGAGTTGAGATGGAGTTTTTTATTTGTCGAACAGCTAGGAAGCCAATATCCCTGGACTGAAGAGCATAGTGAGTGAGTAAGGTAGAAGGGGATTAAGTTATAAAGGTCTTTGAAAGTGAAAAAGAGAATTTTTATTTTATCCTGAAGCCAGTATGGAGCCATTGAAGTTTATTGAGTAGGAAGGTGCCATGATAAGATTTGTGTTATAAGAAAAATCATTTCAGAGGCTAAATGGAAGAAGAATTTAAATGGGAAAAGCCTTGAGGCAGACAGACCCACCAGCAGGCTATTGCAATAATCCAGGTGTGAGGGGCTGAGGATCCAGACTAGAGTGGTGGCAGTGTCAGATGAGAAAAGGAGTCATAATTGGGGGATGTTGCAAAGGTAAAATTGTCAAGTCTTGACAACAGATTGTATATGGGCAGGGGGAGTGAGAGACAGAAAGGAATACAGAATGACTTCTAGATTGTGAATTTGGCAGCTTGAGATGGGGTGGGGGAAGGATTTAGGGCAAAGAATAATGGGTTTCATTTTGGATATATTGAGTTGAAGATGTCAACTGGACATCCAGTTTGAAAGGAATGAAAAGTAGTTAGAGATATGAAACTAGGGATCAGCAGAGAGAGTGGGAAGATAGGGAGATTGGAGAAACATCAGCACAGAGATGGGAATTAAATCCATGAGAGCTGATGAGATGACCAATGAAGTAATACAGAGAGAAGAAATAAGGGCCCAGGACAGAACTCTATGGGACACCTACAGTTAAATCTAAAGCAGGGCTTCTTATTTCTACTCATGGCCCCTTTTTGCCCAAGAAATTTTATACAACCCTGGATGTGTAGGCATATAAAATCAAATATTTACTGATAATAAATCATAATTTCATGACCCTCACATTCAGTGGCAGGATCCCATATGGAGTTAAGACCCATAGTTTAAGAAGCTAGGATTCTAGAGGAAGATGAAATAATGTTTATTGATTAATAGACTGAAATATATTACTGATCCTTGAAATATAATGGAGAGAAGACAGCTGGTGTGGATGGCAGCAGAGACACCCCAACCTCATAGAGTTACTCCTGGAAACTCTGCACAGCAGAGGTAGTAACTTGGCTCCTGGAGAGAGTCAGAGTATGCTCGCTATATAAGAACAGCTTAATGTCAGGTACCATGCACTTTTTTCATGCCATTCATGCTGTTCTGAATGCTCTTCTCTTTCATCATCATCATTATCATTGTCATTATCAGTTGGTACTTAATAATCATCTACTATCTGGCACTGTGCTAAGAGATGTTGCTATGAAGACAAAAGTGAAAATAGTTCCTGTTTTCAAGAAGCTTACAGTCTATTTTGGTAGAGACATTTGTTTAGATAAGTATGTTAAAATAGGTAAGATATGTATGCTTGTGCATGAGTATCCATATGGATATATAAGTGCAAATGTGTGACTTGCAGGTGGTGTGGATATATATTTCTAGAATTTTGCCCACTTCTGTGGAGAGGAAAAGATGCAGGGGCCATACCTGTACTGCCAGCAAGCTAGTTAGGTGGCTTGGGCCAGGCAGGTCCCAAGACTACTACAAGGCTGGCTGTTCTTTCCTCCAAGAGGGATTAGAATTTTATCTATGTGCCTTCTGAAATACATTTGTTCAATGGATATAATTTAGATGTTCAGAAGGAAAGCTACTTTCCTGGTTGCTCTTAAGGGGAAGAATTGTTGTTTAAGCTTATAGCTCCCTCTTAGTTCTTTCCCATTAAATGTCGGTTATACAAAGATCAAACCCACATGTCCAAGCAAAACAGCAATCAGAAATTAGATTAAATTATGCAGATTGGGACATACCAGGAAATATATAAAAATGAGATCTTCTGCTAGGACCAAGATAAAATCTCAGCTCAAAGCAATGGAAAGGAACTAATCTTGCCCACGGGGAAATTTTCTCTCAATAGTCTATGAAGGCAAACCGCAAATCAGGCACACACAAGCCAGCTTCCCCTATAAAACTTCAGTTTCCAAAGCCTTTCTTTTGCTCTCTCTGGTAAAGAGAGATTCTTTAAAGGATCCCCTATCCCTCAAAAGTCTCTGAAACCATGTTTCTCTTCTAACCAGCTCTGGCACTATGTTCTGTGCCTTACACACATACATAGCATTAGCTCAGCATTCTCTCCAATTAGAAGTCATGTCTCCTCCTGCATACCAAGGCATGCAAAATGCTTCAGGCTTGGGTCCTAAAACCAGTTATAGATGCAAAGGGTGGGGCAGATTCATCAGCAGTTGAGGGGGATCAAAAAGTCCTCATGCATTAGACTCTTGAGCTGACTTGAAGGAAAATAGGGTTTCTAAGAGGCAGAATGGATTTCATGAATGATGGACAGCCAGTAAAAACATGAAGGAGCTGGAATGACTTGTATGAGTAAGAGTAAAAAGGTCAACCTTGTTTTACTGTATAGTATATGAAAGAAGTAATGTGTAATGGAGCTGGAGAGGTAATCTGGGTCCAAATTATGAAGAACTGTGAATGCCAAATAGAATTTATATCTAATACTGGAAGCAATAGGGAATCCCTGGAGTTTACAGAGTAATAGAATGACATAATCACATTTATGCTTTGGGAAAATCTTTTCAGCATCTATGTAAAGGATTAAGTAGCTTGGAGACTTATTAAGGGAAGGAGATCTCCCCTCCAATAGTTCATAATTATTGTTTCTTTTAAGATGTACCATAGAATCTAATTCTTTCAGAACACCTGTCTTGATTCAAAGTCACTCACTCTGATTACTTCTGTTTTCTATATCCCTCAATCACTTAGGTGGTCATTTGACATTACAGTATCCTGTATGTCAGAAGATGTCAGAATAATTTCTAATGTTAATGTATGCTAGATGATAAGCTCTTTGCAGGCAGGAACTGTTATTTCTTTCTATGCCTCTCCCTCTTTCCAGTAAATTATGACCTAGAATGGAAATAATCAGATCCTTCCATGAAATGAGGGTTATGAGTATTGGTCTGATGACAGATGATTTATATTATTTAAGACTTGTATTTTGAAGAGACTCATCATCAAAAAGTTGGCTAAAAGGTGATGAATTTTTAGCAGCAGGCAATTCATAAGAACAACTCAGAGAAATTCTGATTTCATGGATTTATCCACATTGATGAAATCACAGAACTTTTGAAGTCATGATGTGTTTGGATAATCGAATAGAGTTACTGAAGGTTGATTATCTCTTGATAAGAGCCCCTACACTCCATAAAACACCTTCAGTAGAATTCTCTCTAGGGAGGAAAATCCAACTCTTATTATTTATACTATAACTGCTAACAAAGACATTAGCAATGGATTCTTCTCCCTCCTTCAGGTGTAGTCTTATCCCATTAATCACTGTCCTGTCACAGATTTTTTCACATTCCAAATTCCCAGGGTACTTTGAGTAGGCAGTCCTCTAAGAAGTAACCTAGACCCAGGCAATCAGAATTTTTTTAAAAAAAGGACAGGATTTTTTTTTTTTCCCCTCTGGAGCCCTATATAGACATGTTAACTTTGGGAGTTTCTTTTTAGTTCTTAGTGATGCTTTAGTGGTTGGAAACTAGCCTCCCTTGAGAAAAAGAATAGTGGGAGCAGAGGAACCTTCTTAAGAGAGAAAATAAATATAACCTTTGGTCCTCATAATAGGAATGTACAAATTACCAAAGTCAAAGTAATTCACTAAAAGGCAGGATTATTATTAATTTTAGTTATGTTACTTTAGAGAGTGATTACATTCTATAAGAACTCTTGAGAACCACCTACACTTTGAATTTGTTTCATTTATGGAGAAAAGTGGACATACATTAGTAATCTGATAGATACAGAACTATTCTGCTTCAGTGTTTCCATTCCCAAACACAAGGAAAACATGAGTTCATACAGGATGTACAAAGATTACATGAGGAACACTCAGACTTGGCCTGTTATCCACCTCTTTCCCATGTATGGCGGGCCAACATAATTCCTACCTCCCTTTCCTTGGTCCTCTCTCTCTTTCTCTCTTCCCCCCTCCCCTTTGTCCCCGCCTCTATTTCCCCCCATCTCTTTCTCACACACACACACACACACACACACACACACACACACACACACGTAGTTGGAAAGCTAGCTTGAGTGTAGGTCTGCCCTACATCCAGAATAAATAACTTTTCCATGAAAAAATTAAGTCAGAAATATTGGGGTGGTTAATGAGGGATCACCTTTCTTCTCCTTCAGATTCAGTGGTAAGTCTAAAATTGTGCCTCTGAGCTGCCCCTTCAAAGTCCAGAGCCCTGGCAGAGATCACTGTCTCCAAAGTATTTGCCTTGTGAGCAAAATGTGACCCTGTTTTGGGATTAAAGACTATATCAGTCTTTGTGGTGCCAGAATTCACACAACATTTCAGGAGATGGATGCTAATGGATTTCCCATTGCTTATTGCTCTTTTATGCCCTTTTAAGTGGAGATTAAAATCTTCTGACCAGAATGAGCTTTGGAAAAAAAAATGCATCTTTGCCTAAAGGGAAGAGGCAGGGAGTTGGATTTAGGTTGTTTCATCTTTTCCAGATAACCAAGTCTTGTGAATGCTTTCTCCCTCTTTTAGCTAACTTTTAGCTGACTTCCTACTGGAGGCTGCCAGTGGCTTTCTTTCTAGACAATCTCTTCATGAGTAAACCTTTATACTCATATACACTTTAAAGCATAATGGCAAATCAATCAGCTAGAAAATAACTTGTTAGTATCAGGTTTGTCAAAGCATTCAGGAAAATCATTTACTTTTATGAGTCAATAAGGCCTGGAGGCATGCAGATGGGAAAATATCTAGTAATGTTTTTTGCAGATAGTTGGAAAAAGTCACTTCTAGAAGATTGTGTCTGTTCTCTAGTCTGTGGGAGGGAATCTGTCACATGGCACTACAAATTTGATTTGCTGAATTCTTTTATGGGAGCCCTTCACGGGTATTATGTATGAATCTGCAAAGACCTATTATTCTTGACAAAGGGGCTCTGTGGACCAATCAGAATATTAATTTGATACTCAACTCTGAGTCATCTCTTTCACCATGCTCCAAGTTGGGGGTGGGGGATGTTATCTAAAAAAAGTTCCCAAGTATTTATTTTACACAATTGGAAAACCTTGATTTTCTAGAACATCCATTTCTTAGATTTAATTCTAGCCACCAGCCTCTCAATGCTGTTTACAACTCAGATTATCCATTCTGACTCTTTGCTCCCTCTGTGGAAGCAGGTTAAGAGGTTGGGAGAGGAGGGGTTGGAGACCATGATCAAAAGCTATTGAGAATACCTTTTATGGAAAAGATAATTTTAGCCTTTCTCTGCTTTATCTCTTAAATACTTTTCATTGAAAGCAGGGCATACACAGAGTTGCTTTGCTTACTTCCAGCAAACCATGTGTGCTAGGTCAATACTTGGGGGACTGCTTCTACTTGCCATGGGAAACTATATTGTATGTTTATGGATTCAAGTGCTTGAAAGATGATAGCGCATCCCTTCATTGGTATCTGAGCAGAAAGAACTACTGACTTAGAGAATCCCAAAAAGTAAGGAATCTTTGTTGCCCCTCTTTCAGTAAACCAGCATGTCAACTGCTTCTGAAGGCCAGGTACAGGGCTCAGCTAGGTGAACTTGAGCCCAGCTCTCTTGCAGCCTCTTCTTTATGTTCCTTGCCTAATCATAGGTGAAAAATGTCTTGAAATTGAACTATCCAGGCTTTGTGACTTTGTGAAAAGTATGAAAGATTTAGAGTCCTCAATGCTGTCTATAATTGTGGAGAAATACTAGGCAACTACTAGAACATAGCATGAGGAAGATAATCACCATTAAGAGGAACCCTAAGCTTTGGATGGTCTTTGCCAGGACAATGGAATTGGAGACCACTGTTTGGACAATGCAGAACCAAGGTAAAATGTAAGAATATCTATTCAATTATACTAATAATGATTTCAAGTTTTGTTTATTAATGTTCATTACCCCTCAACATTCTGGCTGAGTAGTATTAATGTTGTTTTAATTTTCTTTTAGCTTGTTTACAACTTTTTTTTGATAATTTTTGCTTGTGAGAACTTTTTTGTTAATCATTTTTTTTTCCTGTAGAAGAAATAAATAGCTGTCTTACATGTGATTCGCATTGTACATTAAACACCTTACTACTCTCTGCTTTTGGAAAAATTAGACATGAGCACAAACCTAAGTTTTAAGTATTTTTTGCTGTGTGTGTGTGTGTGTGTGTGTGTGTGTGTGTGTAAAGAATATGAAAAAAAGAACAATCCATTCTCATTAGAGTTTAGTCTTCTCAAGGGGAAACCTGTCATCACAGATGTAGGCCTATATCAGTAGGGAAAGAAGATTCAGAGTTCCAGCTGCATTTGATCAGCAATAATTAATTGCTACACCTCTTTGTCAACTAATTCATTTGAATTCATCATATCATATCACAAGTCTACCAACTCTAAACACAACAGAGACAATTTGACAATCTAGCTGAATATTGCTGCTGAGTCAGCAGTTATGTTTGGCAGAAATTTTTCCAGGTTTGGGGAAGTTTATATGCAGAGAATCATCAAAAGGATTTAAACTTTGCTGAGGTAGACAAAAAAATCAGCTGCAAAACTCATAGTAATAACAACCAGGGACATTCTACTGCCTCCCATTTTTTAAATTGTGGGATAACTGTGGTTAGCAAATGTTCCATCACAGTGGGTAGGAGACACAAGAACATACATTGCAAAAATTCTAAAATGAGACATAAAGTAAAATGAATCCAGGCTTAGGAGTCAGGAGAATTGGGGCCAGTTCTGTTAAAATGAAGCTATGTGACTTTGGGCAAGGAAAGACATTTAAAAAATTGATGTCACCCCTCCATAACTTCCCCCTCTTCCTCACTTCAAATCACCTCACTACCATGCCCTATCTCTCCTTTCTACTCCAATTTCAGAGAATGAAGTGATCTTTCTCCCTGCCAAAGTCAACCGTTCTATTTGTGTCCTTGGTCTAATCCCTTCTAGTCTCATGGCAGATTTCCTCTTGGATCCCCTCCATCCCTAATTTTCAGCTTCTCTTTATTCATTACTCCTTCCTTACTATCTTCCCATCCTTAAAAACCTTTCACTTGACTTGCAGTCTCAAGATATCTTTCTTCCCTTTCTTAGCCAAACTCCTAGAAAAAGCTGTCTAAATTTAGTGCCTTGAATTTCTCACCTACCACTCACTTCTTAGTGTCTCACAATCTGGCTTCTGCCCCACTATTTGACTAAAACTGCTTTCTCCAAGGTCATCAATCATATCCTTTATTGTTAAATCTATTGGTTTTAAACTTCTTGAACTCAGTTCTCATCCATCTTGATTTCTCTGCCTAAATTGACATTGCTGACCACCCCTTTTTTCTGGATATTCTAGACACTTCCTACATGTTGAACCAACCCTTCTCCATCCCCTTTATAGGATCATCATCCCTTATTGTGCTTGGATATGCCACTGAGTTTTGCATTGGCTCTCCTTTCTCTTTTGTCAATCTCATCAGCTCCCATGAATTCAACTATAATCTTTATGTAAATGACTCCAGCCCTCATTTCTCTTACCACACAATCTCATTCTTCAAATGCCTGCCTAACATCTCTATCTTGATGTCCCATGGACATCTCAACCTCAACCTATCCAAGACAAAACTCCATCATTTAGAATAAATCCTAAATTTCTCTCTCTCTTCCCGACGTTCTTTTTTCTGCTAAGGGCTCTATTATTCTTCCAGTAACCAAAACTGGCAATCCAGGAGTCATCCTACTTCTCCAACTTGCCTGTCATTGTAGAACCATGAAGTGTGATCTAATCAACTCTGTCATTATTTCTAGATGGGACACTTCAGTTTCCTTTCCATGGACCTATTTGTTATCATAGATTAAAAACAGTGTCCCTCCCTGGACAATACTCTTGACAGTCCTTGACAGATACACATAAGATGTGCCATTTTCCCTATTAGAATAGGGCCACTGAAAGCAAGAACTGTTATTACTTGTGTATTTTTATCCTCAGTACTTATCACAGTGCTTGGTACATAGTAAATCCTTAAAATTTGTATGTGGTGCGTTTGTGTGTGTGTGTGTGTCTTGTGTGATGAAAACTCAATCTTGCCTTTATGTGAACTAAATTCCAAAATATAAAGGATAATTTTTTTTTAGCTTGCTTGGGTTTAAAGCAGAAATTATATTTCAAATGATTCACAACTAGAAGCTGTCTCTAGCAGTCAAATGGCTATTAACAATGTCCTCTAGATAACTTTAAGGATTTTCTTCAAGTTGGCTATTGGAAAATAGAGAGTAAAGTTAAAAACTGAAAAGTTAAACCTTGTGACAAAGAAAAAATAGCTAAACTCAAATAATTCTGGGAGCCTCACAAATTTAAAATTTGAAGGAATGCCAGAAAAATCTGACTAACTTTTATAAAATATTAATAGGAGTTTGGTTTCTATCTCAAGTATATATGATTAATCTTTAATTGAAAAGTGATGAAAATTAATAGTCAACTTAAGAAGAAAATGGGAACTTTCCCAATTAGAGCAGAAATCTTGTTTTCCCCTCATTTACTTAATCAGGCAAAAAAAAAGTGTCAGATAAGCTCTTAACAAAGCTGAGTTTATTTTTAATTTCTTAGTGAAATATCTCTGGATTTACTGAAGATCATTAAAAATGAAAATTAAGAAACTATTTACAAGCATCATTATTTATTCCTTTATATTTTTTAAGTAGATTGTTGAATTACAAGAATTCTCTGAACTCTGGTACAGATTTCATTTATTATTAAATTGATTCAGATGATTACAACTGATAAGAGAAATGTAAATTAAAATAGCTCCAAGGTACCACATCTATCAAATTGGTTAACATTAACAGAAAAGGAAAATGGCAACTGCTAGAGGGGATATGGAAAAATTGGGACACTAATGCACTCTTGATGGAACTGCAAACTGATCCAACCATTCTGGAGAATTATTTGGAACCATGATCCCCAAATTAGAAAACTCTGCAGTAATATTACTATTAGGTCTGTATCCCAAAGAAATCAAAGGAAAAGGGATGTATCAGTACAGAAGTATTTATAGTAGCTCTTTTTATTAACTGGGAATCAAGGGGATACCCATCAATTGAAAAATGGCTGAATAAGTTGAAGTATATGATTGTGGTGGAATACTTGTTTATTAAAAGAAACTAACAATCAAGGTGCTTTCAGAAAAAAACTTAGGAAAACTTATACAAACCCATGCAAAGTGAAGTGAGGTGAATCAGGAGAACAGAGTATAAAATAACAGCAATATTGTAATGATGATCAACTGTGAAAGACTTTGTTACTCTGATATCAAGACAATTCCAAAGGACCCATGATGAAAAATTCTATTCACCTCTAGAGGGACACCTGATGAACCAGTCTGAATGTAGATTAAAGAATACTTTTAAATTTGTGTATGTATATTTGCATGTGTGTGTGTGTGTGTGTGTGAGAGAGAGAGAGAGAGAGAGAGAGAGAGAGAGAGACAGAGACAGAGACAGAGACAGAGACAGAGACAGAGAGAGAGAGACAGAGAGAAGAGACAGAGAGAGAGTGAGAGTGAGTTTTTTGGTACAATGTGACTAATATGGAAATTAGTTTTATATGATTTCACATGTATAATCAATACAAAATTGCTCACTTTCTCAAGGAGGGAGAAGGAGTGGAAGAAAGGGAAGGAATTTGGAACTCAAAATTTTTAAAAAGTCATCTTAAAATATTTTCCAAGTAATTGGGAAACAATTAATGAAATACATAAAAGTATGTTAAAAATTAACCTGATATAAATAAAAACCTTTCCTCTAGTTATTGCTAATGAAGGAAGAAATATTTTTTGAAAATCAATGTTTCATTTTTAGTGGAAAAAGTTTCAATTGCCCCCTGGAGCCAGCCAGAATAAATAATTTTGTTGAATTCAATTGTTTGGCAAAACAAAGAAATTTTACAAAACTCTAATTGTACCTACCTAAGCATCTAAGGAGTTAGATAAGGGGAAAAAATTAAAATAAAAACCTATTAAGGCCAATACACAAAGAATACACTAAATTGAGCAGACAGAAACACTGAGGAAAGGAAAACTAGAGTTAGCAATACAATGAAATTGGAATCAGAAAAATTTAATGTTAAAAAATTTAAGTGTGCTAAAACAAAGTATGATGGGCATACAATGAGAAATATAGTAAGTTAAAGTTAGTGTGATCTGAAAGACTTTTGCAAGCTACAGAGACAGGTTTCTAAAAAGATAAATTCTCATATCCAGTAAAGAAGTCCTATTACATATACTCCAGCAAATACATCTAAAGAGTACAGTGGAAACAGAAGTGATCAAGAAGACCCAAGAAAATTAGTAGTTAAGTTGTTTCCTTTAGTCCAGAATAATACAAGAAATCATCCAGACGTCTGCATGTGCTTGGAAAAGGAAAAACCATGACAAAGATGAAAGCTTCTTCTAAGTAAACAGCTTAAAGACTGGGGTTTTTCTGAGTGATGATAGTCCAGGGGACCTGAAAACCAGCCTGATCTCACAACTCTAGAGGTCAGTTGAGGTAAAAAGAATAACCTAATTCCTGCCCCCATGCAAGTTAAGCTAGTTTTTCCTCAAAAAATATTGAGGCTTTCCTCAAGACTTGGTCAGTTCAGGAAACCAAAAATACAATTACTCTCTGGGTCAACTAAATACAAAGTAGACATAAAGAGACCCAGGAAATTTAATGAGGAGAAATATTGTAATTTACAATAAAGTTAGTGTGAACTGAAAGACTGCAAGCTACAAAGACTTGGCTGGTAGATCACAATGGGCAAAGCAAAGTACCTTCTTGTTGTACTCTTTTTCTGTTGATTACTCTTTTCTACCATGGCTAGGTAAATTTCTTCTTGTTAACTCTTCAATGCCCCATGACTATCTCATTTTGTTCCAGTATGGAACCTAAACTGCTGGGTGACTGGCCCAGAATAATTGGTGAACAAGAAGAATCGGAACATCAACACTGGGGGATTGGCAGTGCAGAGGAAGGGGAACCGAGTTATCCTTCATGCTTTGGATGGTACTTTGGGTGATGCTTCTAGGGGGAGGGGCAGTTCACTCCGAGGTATTCTTCCTCTCCCTGACATTCTTGGAACTCAACTGCTTATGATCATTGGGCAAGAGGAGATGATCCTGTCTGTTCCTAAAGAAGTGTAAAAGACATCTTGTAAATATCTTTTAGGTCCTTCACCTATGGTCCCTAGTGACCCTAGTGATTTAAGCCTCCTCTAATTTCTTCTAGGGGATTTCCTTAGCTCTGCCACACCTTTGTATGGCTCACAGCATCACCACCTATTCACCTCAGTGGGGAGGAAGTCCACACCTAACTTTATGCTTTATGTTTTGCATAACTTCTTATATATAATGGGTATCATATTGCTCTGCCTTCTCAATGATGGGTAGGGAAGGGAGGGAGGAAGAGAATTAGAAACAATTTTTTAAAAGTTAAAAAATAAAAATAAAATGAAAAAAAGGGTAGTCATTTTCATCTTTCTGAGGGAACAAGGGATGTCAGTATTAGAAGAAAGCTTGCTTTCCAGCAATAAGGGGGGAGGGGTAAAACATTTAATCAGCCCCAGAAGAAAAAACAGGGCAGTCTTTCAGAGGCTTCTCTTGGGGAAAGATTTTGTATGCCATCTCTCATAGGGGATCCAGGGAAAGGGAGGTCACTATCCAGAGAGCACTAAGCAGGTGGCAGTATAGGGCAATTTTTCCTATGTGATAAATGTTGTGACTTGGCAGAAAGTATGATCAACTTTGCTGTAGTTCTGATATGCTTGGGGGTGCTCCTGCTTATGATCACTGGTTTTTATATTCAGACACTTTTTAAATTAAGTATCACCTAATTTGCTAATGCAAGTTGGGAGAGTTTATGGAATAGTTTATCAGTCAGATATGTGGATAAGAGGAAAATGTATGACCAAACAAAATATTCAAAGTATTTATTGGATATAAAAGGAATAATTTTGATCACATCAAATTAAAAAGATTTTGCACAAACAAAACCGAATGAGTCAAGATTAGATGGGGAAGCAGGAAATAAGGGAAAAAATTTACAGCAGTCTCCCTGTCAAAGGCCTCATTTCCCAAAAATATAGAGAACTGAGTCAAATTTGTAAGATAATTGATAAATGGTCAAAGGATAAGAACAGGAAGTTTTGAGAATAAGAAATCAAAACTCTTTATACTCATAAGAAAAAAATGTTCTAAATCACTATTGTTTAGCTAAATGAAATTCAAACAACTATGAGGTATTACCTCATGCCTATTAAATTTACTAATATGAACGGAAAAAGAAGATGACAATGTTGGAGGATATATAGAAAAGTAGGGACACTAATGCACTATTGGTGGAGTTGTAAACTGATCTAACCATTCTGGAGAGCAGTTTGGAACTACGCCCAAAGGACTATAAAACTGCATACCCTTTGACTCAGCAATAGCACTACTAGATCTATACCCCAAGGAGATCAAAGGAAAAGGAAAAAGAACCTATATGTACAAAAATATTTATAGAAGCTCTTTTTTTGTGACAGCAAAGAATTGGAAATTGAGAGGATAACCATCAATTGAGGAATGGCTAAACAAGTTGTGATAGAATACCATTGTGTTTTAAGAAATGGTGAGCAGGAATCCTGTTTTCAGAAAAATCTGGGAAGACTTGGATGAACATGCTGCAAAGTGAAATGAGCAGAACCAGGAGAACAAGAGCAAAATTATGTGATGATCAACTGAATGACTTGGCTATTCCCAAAGTCTTATGATGAAAAATGTTCACCTTCAGAGAAAGAACTGATAAGCGTTTGAATGCAAATTGAAATATACTCTCTTTAAACTTTCTTTTGTTGTTTCTGTCTGTTTTGGTTTATGTTTTCCTTTGTAATATGGCTATTACAAAATATTTTTTATAACTAAATATGTATAGACTACATATCAAGTTGCTTGGGTTCTGAGGCAGGGAGGGAAGGGAAGGAAGGAGAGAATTTGGAACTCAGAATTTTAAAGAATGAATGCTGGAATTTTTGCTTACATTCAATTGAGAAAAAAATAAAATAAAATAAAATAAAAGATTTATTATTGTCCACCTCATGAACCTGACCATTTAGGCCTGAGACTTAGTCTTTACTAGGTTTCTCCCTAATTCAGGAAGTCCTTTAGGGAACTTTCCTTAGGGAAGCCTATATTGGGCTTCTTGTAAATTTGACTTGAACAAAACAGTCCTAAAGTCACTTAAACAATCCTTTAGAAGGTTCTCTAAAACAAGAATTCTTAAATTATCTTCTTTTTGCCAGATTTTTTTTAACAAGACTTAGGTATATAAAATAAGTATACAAATCAAAACATTTACTGATAATGAATCATAATTTCATGACCCATACGTTCAGTGACAGAACTCTATAAGATGTTTGAGAAGCTGGGCTCTAGAAGAATTTAAGGGCTTACTATTAAGGGATGAAGGGATATACTACTAGGATTAATATACTAATCCTTGTCCCCTTGAAAATCAGACTAGTTTTTCCTCAAAATAATACCAAAATACTAAAAAAAAATACTCAAAAAATACCCAAGATATTTTGAGGACATACTCAAGACTTAGCTCTAGAGGCTAAAGAGTAAAGACTGTCATTACTTCTTGGTCACTATGAGGATCTGCAGGAAATCCCACTGATGCTTAACTGGCAACTCTGACAAGAGAGCCTCACTTAACCAAATTAACTTGATGAGTCCTCAATGCTTATCTTTGTTAAATATTCATCCCTTGCTATGGATAAGTAAATTTTTGTTAATTGTTGAATGTACCATGAGGATCTTTCTTTCAATATTGAACCTAAGCCACCCATATGATTTGTCTTAGCTCCAGCCCAGAACATCTGTGGGTACTCTGAATTACAGCAAGGGACTTCTTGATCTCACAGAGATAGAATCCTGAAGTCAATCTTAGCAGAGATGCATCAGGGAAGGTGGAAACCAGAGTGAGTTCTGAAGCCAGAAGGATCTAGGCCCTGGCTTGTCAGAGAAGAAGCAAGGAACAAAGCCAATCTCAAATAGATTACTACGCAAGGAAAAAGGGTGGGGCAGCACCCATCTCAGAGTAATAGCAAGAGACTAGTCAGTATAATGGCCAGGTGCATGGCAAATGCTGGGGGAGGGGAGGCTTCCAGGATATTTGGGACAAATGGGATCATTACCATTTCATTAGGACCTGACAGTAGGAAATTGAATCACTTACATTTGAATCTCGTCAGAAGACTCTAAAGATCATCTAGCAAGTTAAGATAGCAGATACTGAGGTTTTTTCATGTGTTGAACTGCCAAGCATTCAAATCCCATGGCAGAGAGCTCAATTCCAATGGGCTGGCCACTTTGTTCAAATACCAAAAATATGTTTGCCTAAATGACTATTTTACAGAGAACTTATGTGAATAAGGCATGTTTACTTACACGTAGGTCAGAAGAAATGATACAAGAATACTCTCAAAGTCTCTCTGAAGAATTCTGGAATTGACTATGAGACATGGGAGACACTGGCACAGGATCACCCAGCATGATGTGTCTGCATCAAAAAGGTGCTATTCTTCATAAGCAAAGCAGAATTACAGTAGTTCAAAAGAAATGTGAGACGTGCAAATTTAGAGACATCTCCATTTCAAATATTTTATATGAACTATTTGTGCCTGACACATGGTAGAGCTTTTTTTTTTTTTTGAGAATCAAGGATGTTCATTTTTACCATTAGTTTTAGAAATGCCAGCTATAACAATAAGATCATTAAGAGAAATTAAGAGATAAGTGGAGGAAACAAAATGATTAGTTTTTGCCAATGATATGATGGTTTACTGAGTGAGTAAACATTATTCATCTAAAAATAACTGAAACAATCACATTAACAAAGTAGCGAAGTATAAAATAAACCAGTGGAATCATGAGCCTTTTGTCATATTACTAACAAAATGCAGCAGGAAGCAACAGAAACCTAATTCCATTAAGAACAACTACAGAACGTATAAAATATTGAAATCTAGCTAACAAAACAGACAAAGCAACCATATGAATAACAATAACTATAGCAATGGTTATACTGTGGTAATAAAAATGGCATAAGTAAATTAATAAACAAATTCAGTGCCATACTACTTAAATTACTAAAGGGTTAGAACAAAAGGCCAAGAGTTTTAAGGGAAATAATGATTTTTTTTTTAAAAGAGGGATGGCTGGGCCCTCACAATACCAGATCTCAAACTATATTACAAAGTAGTAACCATTAAAACTATTTAGTGATTTAAAAACAGAAAAGTTGATTATTAGAAAAGATTAGTTACCCAAAAGCAACTGAATATATTAACAGAATGCTTGATAAACTCAAAGAGTCCAAATATTGGGGTAATGATTCATTAGTGAGCCAAAATTTCTGTGAAAATTGGAAAGTGGTCTGTGAGAAATTAGGTTTAGATTAACATCTTATAACATTTACCACAGTAAGTTCAAAATGGATACATAGATATAACTAGAAGAGATCATATAAACAAATAAGATAGAAATGATCAAAATAAAGGAGAAAGGAAAGAGACATCTTTTACAACTATGGACAGGGAAAAATCAATTTTCATTACATAAATAGGCTACAAGATTCATTCTTTCAACCTCTAATTCCATTGGCATGACAGATTCCAAAAGTCAGGATACTGTTCCCCTTCCCAACCTCGGATACCAGAGGGTTTCTGTTATTGCTCATAAGCTCCCATCTATTGGTATTTCAGCAATCATTTACTCATTTGCCATTTTTTCACTCTCAACTAACCAATGATTAGTACCCCAATATTGAGGGGCAAAAGAGAATATAAATAAATTCATAAGGGCAGATGTACAAAAAAGGGATTAGTACTACTATACTATATTAATTATCTATTTGGATCTAATATAAGGAAACTCTCAGATGAAGAAACTGTCCACCAAGCCAGGATGGCTACAACAATCTAGTTTTAGAGAATTATCCAGAACCATGTAGCCAGTAAATATCAGAGGCAGGACTTGAACCCAGGTCCATTTACTTACTCATTTTATCATTCTGTCTGTTATATAGTCTTGCATAATAAGAATTAATTTGGTTTGGGGAAAAAAGCACAAGAATTTTGAAAAAAAATTAAAGGTTCAGTTACAGTTAAAGTAGTATGCAATTATAGTTAGTTTAAGCTTATTTATATTTGAGTCCTGTCCCTGTCTTGGTTCTTCCCTTTTCATCATATGATAAGATGATACATATACAGATAATTTTTATTAAGTCACCTGTTTGATACCATAAGTAGTCAGTGCTTTAAGAACACCAAGATAGTGTATTTGATAAGAACTGGGAAAATTCAGAAGGTTCCCAGAAAATTATAAAGCTGTCTATACTACTTAAATAATGAAGATTTTACCTTGGAAACTTAAACCCTATTGCTCATCATATATTGTACAGGTTATAACTGTAAACAAATCCCAATATGTCAACTATAAAGATAATTACACACTGCTTTAATTGTAGACACTAGAACCAACTGTACTAATTATCTTTCTTTGATCCTGCTCTTTTAGCAGATACTTTTTATCTGTGTTACAAATCATCAATTCCTTACACCAAGGGGAGTTGGTGAATGCTAGGTACTACCTCTCTGAGTTGAAAGTGGATAGTGTTAGGAACAGAAGGTTTCCCACCTGCCAGACCACAAGCCCCAAGATTAAAGCCCTTGAATAAAGGGAAGTTAGGATGCATTAATCAGTTGTTCCTGAAGGATTTGTGACCTTTATTCAGGATCACAGTTAAGGAAAGTTTGTCTCTACATAAGATCAGAGATTTTTGGCTCCAGACTTCATAGAAGAGCCAGTTGTAGCCTGCAAGAAGAACAATGGCCTTTTCCCCTTCTTAGAATAAAATCCTCTGACCAGTGAAGGATGGTAAATTCACTACCACGACTACGCATCTCTGAATTGGCCATGACATGGGTACAGGACTGGAATAATTTTTCTTCTAAACATACTAGATATGATCTTTGCTAAGCTCACTGTAACTTGCTTCATGAGACAAGTTCATTAATTAAGTTGAGGAATATGTCACATCTTTCTTTGATCACACCTTTCTTTGTATTCCTTTTACCTTAGGACCAATATTACCTCCATCAATCTTGAGGTTGTTGCTATCCTTCAAGATTAAGCCCTATAAATTGAGAGAACTATTTGGAATTTGTAATATCCTTTTTTACACTGAGCATCTCTTATGCATAGTTGTGCGTGAGGTATTACAATTTTGTGTTGCTCACATCTAAGAGAAGGCACGCAAGAAAATAAGGTAGAGTATTATTAGAAGAAAACTTGGCTGGCTCCATCTTTTCCCTAATGGCTAAACAATAGTACATAAGCTGCCCAATTTTTCAAGCCCACATTGTAGGAAAACTTGTAAGAATGAAAAGAACAGCTCACTGCCAGAGTGAAGACCTTTTATAAATATATAAATTGATTTAAGTACTTAAATATTTTTATTACAGAGTAATGTGGTAACATATGTATGCTGGATGTATATGGAAGCCCGTCCCTGTGTGAAAAGCAGATTTCTGTTAATAGACAGTAACACTCTTAGAGAATGAATTTCTAGATTTATTACCCTTTTCTTTATAAGCAGTGACAAAAGTACCCACTTTACAGGACAAATTGTAAAAGAAATCAGAAAGGCAATGCAAATCCACCAATATTTTTATTGACCCTGTCACACTGACCTGAATCTCTAGAAGCAATAAAAGGACAAAATAGAAATTTCATAAGACAGTTAAAAATGTGTGTTGAAAATGGACTTAAATGGATGTTTTATTCACAGTTCTCATAAGTATAATGTTTACTATCCAAATTAAAACTGGATTTATTCCATGTAAAATGTTACAGGCAATTCTCTCTCTGACCTTACTAGTTGCTGATGACATTGTCTTGAATTATTTATTGCAAGGCACTAATGAAATGACAATCTTCCATATTTCAGGTACAAGATGCTTTGCCCATAGAACCAAAGGAACTCAGTCATCCCATCCACCCTGGAAGCTGGGCCCAGGTAAAAGTCTGTTGGCATATGATTTCCCTGGTACCCTATTATAGGAAGGGCCTGTGACAGATTCTCCTCACTAGCAAAACTGCAATGTTATGGCCTTCCCATAGGAATCTGCCCCTTCAATGTTGTCCCATTTCTAAGAAGCCATTAGCTCTATTTTCCCCTCTACCTGGGGGAAGTTCACACACAAGTGCACAAGTTCAGAGGTGCTAGTGAAAAGACACAGTCACTCCAGAACAAGGACGATTTCAAAGGAGGATATCCAAGGTTGCTTTCTAGCCACAGAGAACTTGGAACATTGAACCCAGAACCTAATTGTCATTTTCACTCATCAAATTGTCAGACACCTATGTTTGACCAAATGATGGACAGGGACCTTGAAAAGGGATAGGGCAGTTCTACTTTTTTCATATCTGTGACTGTCACAGAGATTAGATAGATTTTGTTCTAGGTGAGGAGAGACATCTGTGCCCTAATAGGACAGCATCATTGTACCTACTACCTTGACATCCCTGGCAACCTGATTGTATTATCTGAATACAAATATAGCTGATGGATTGGTTGCATGAAGATTCTGAATGAGAAGAAAGTTTGGTCCAATTGTGAGAGTAAAGGGCTAAGCCGTGGTGAGGGTGAACCTTGGGTTGCATCCCTGTATCTTTTATCTGTGTCACTGTCCTAGTTTTAAATGTTATTACTTCTTTTATCCTTTCATGGAGCAGCCATGTCTTTATTCTCTCAATTCGTTTAGAGGTCCTTGACCTGTCCGCAGCTAAGAATGTTAATTGTCTCATACTTATACACTGAAAAAGGACATTAAATCAAAGATGATTGTTTTTTGCTTAAAAAAGGATAAAGTGGAATCAGGACCCTAGATTTACTTTTTGTGATTGTTTTTAAAAAGGATTGTTGTTGAAAAGGTATTTGTGTCATTCTTTTGGCAATCTGGTGGAGCCTAATACTACTGTGGTTTGTGCACTATTTCATAATCAGAGAAAATGTAAATTTTCAATTAGAGGTTGGTGAGTTCATAGACTTATATCCACAGAATCCTAATTAATAATCCTTGCTCTGAAGAGACTTACATTACTGCAAAGGCCTGTGGGTATGTTTCTTCTTTTCTTCCTTCCTTCCTTCCTTCCTTCCTTCCTTCCTTCCTTCCTTCCTTCCTTCCTTTCTTTTTTTTTTCTTTTTTTTTTGCTTAGGCATTTGGGGTTAAGTGACTTGCCCAGGGTCACACAGCTAGGAAGTGTTAAGTGTCTGAGACCAGATTTGAACTCAGGTTCTCCTGACTTCAGGGCTGGTGCTCTAACCACTGCGCCACCTAGCTGCCCCTGTGGGTATGTTTCTATAGGAATTAATAGTCCCTAGGCAGAATAGTGGAAAGTGCTCAGCTTTCAGTATCTGTTCCTAGAATCTTTCAGTCCCTGGGTTCCAAAACTCATGCCTTCAAATAAGTTCCTAACTTTGTACTTTCCTCTGCCAGTGTTGTTATTACCTCTATTAATTTTTTTAAAACTCTGTGCCATCTCTATTTTTCCTTGGGTCTCCTCAACCCTTTTTTTAAGACAATAAATTGACCAGTTTTACTCCACTTGGTTGGAGAACATAGCTATGAGAACATAGCTCAAGTGTTAACCAATCTAGCTAAGTGACATCTTCACCTTCCATATGCTCTGCAGTTATCTCACATGTCATGGTTTGTATACATTATCTCCCCCATTAAAATGTAAATTCTTTGAATGAGGGATTGTCTTTACCCCTTCTTTGCATGCCAGGAACTTAGGATGACACCTGGCACACAATAAAAGTATAATAAATGCTTGTTGATCAATGAACTGCACATCATAGTCCAATTTTCGCCTTGTCTACATAAATATAAAAATGTTTTTGTTAAGTCAGGAATATTGCAGAATACATTAGGGAGAGAGGGCACCAGTTGGGAATAACAAAAAGGCTTCTTATAAAAAATAGTAACTATGCTATATGTCAGTTATATTAATCAATATTGTTTTAGACTATTTAAAATAATTAGACGGTATAAAGTTGGAAAATTGCTGAGGTGTACGAAATGAGTTGGTAAAGTTAAGACATATGAAGAAAGATGTTATCCACCTTCAGAGAAACAGAGAACAAACAAGCAAAGTATGGCCTTATATAGATGTATATGAATATATATGTGTATATGTATATGACTAGATATCTATGTATATGTGTGTATATATGTATATGGATGTGTATGCATATATAAATATGTATGTGCTTAATTGTAGCCTTCCTGGGGGAGCTGGGAAGAAGAAAAAGAGGGAAAAAAGAATAAAGAGAAAAAAAAGTACATAGCAGAAAGCAAAAGAAAACTTATATAAGGAAACAAAAAGAAGACGGATAGTTCTGAATACATTGCATAGTATTTATTATATGGGCTTTCTTGAAATGGAAGTTGTTTCATGTTTTGAATCCTTTCTTATGTTCTGCTGTGCACGTGGCAATGCTTCTTTTTTCTTTTCTTCTTTTTCTATTTTGTATTTAAGTTTTAAACTAAAAAAAAATAAAATGGTATTGACTCTATTGGGAAGGGAGTGAGAGGCTCCATAAGGAGACTGCATTACAGGCATAGAGGAGAGGCAATGCAAAGGCATGGAGATGGGAGATGGGATGCTGTGCATGAGGAATAGAGGGGACAACATGTTTGAATCAGAGAGTACTGGAAAGGGAACGATGTATAATGATGGGAAAAAAAGTTGGGGTCAGACTCAAAGAACTTTAAATGACAAACAGAAGAATTTTATATTTTATGATTAAGGCAGTGGGGAATCACTGGAGTTTATTAAGTAGGGATATGACATGATCAGGTCTGTATTTAAGGCAAATTACTTGAGCAATTATGGAGAAGATCATCTGTAGTGGGGAAAGATTTGAGGCAGGAGATCAATTAGGAGGCTTCCCATCTGGGCAGGAAGAGATGAGGATGTGAGCTGAGGTGATTTTGTGAGTAGAGAGAAGGGGTAGCAGGTAAGAGAGGTTGTACCGGTAGAAACTGCAAATCTGGAAGCTAATTGGCAATTTCATTTCATTAGTCTTATTTCAGTTGCTATAAATGAAGCTCTAGGTCTGTTAATTGGCCACATCTGGTTCAGGGAAGGGAAGGAAAGGGAAGGTAAGGAAAGGGAAGGGAAGGGAAGGGAAGGGAATTTCATTTCATTAGTCTTATTTCAGTTGCTATAAATGAAGCTCTAGGTCTGTTAATTGGCCACATCTGGTTCAGGGAAGGTAAGGAAAGGGAAGGGAAGGAAAGGGAAGGGAAGGGAAGGGAAGGGAAGGGAAGGGAAGGGAAGGGAAGGGAAGGGAAGGGAAGGGAAGGGAA